>CANTUT010000710.1:92500-230000 GCA_947687605.1 Reutealis trisperma | reverse complement strand
TCCTACCATCTTCTTGTACATCTAACTCAGCCACATCTTGTGCTTCCTTCAGGATTTCTAGATGAGTATTGATCATTAAAACCTCTTCATAAACAACAACAAAGGCTTCTTCTTCATCACCAATTAAAGAATCCTGCTTCCTAAGCAACAAGTCACTAGCATAAATCCAAGCAACTTCATATGTAGCTTGAACCGACCTAGCTATGATGACTTCTCCGCTATTTTCTTGATCACTTACATCTTCCAAAGAGGGCATGCTTTTGTTGTCATCATCCTTGTCAATTTCAGAAAAGAGCTCTCCATTGAATGTAATTATCACCCTCTTGTTAAGGCATTGGGAAGCTATATGACCTGAACCCAAACACTTAAAGCATTTAATATCACGAGAATTGTTTGGAGCTTTAGATTTACCTTTCTTATCCTCTTTTGACATTGGTACAGCTTGTTCCTATCTTGAGTCGAATTTGGACTTGGAATCAGTCCCCTCATCTTCCTTCCAACTTGATTTCCATGGCTTGAATGAAGATGAACTTTGATTATTGCCCTTATACCTAGGTTGCTTCTCAACCTTAATTGCCATATCCTTAAGGTGACATCTTCTATGAAATTCATTCCACCTTTTGCCCATCTTTTTGTTAAGTTTTTCTAGGAACTCTAAGAAATTTTGCTCATCATCTTTATCTTTGGTACTCATGGTGAAAACCTGAAAAAAAAATGTTAGTAAAGCAAAAACCTTATGTCACTCCCTCATGTGTTTCCACTCAAAATAGATGACACTCATGTTCACTCATGTTTATTATCACACAAATCAATAGGCTTTTCTCTAGATAAATTTACACTTTTGCCTTTTACCTCTCAATTCTCTCTTATAGTTCCTACAAGAGCCAATTTCCAAACTACACAAATTTTTATTTTTTATTTTTTGATCAACAATTAACCAAGATTTAAAAATGAAATCTAACACAAATTTAATTAAGGCAAAAACAAAAATGAGAATTCCTAAAACCAAAACCCTACATGATTTCGACAAAAATGATACGAAGATAGAAAACACGAATTTTGCAAGAAAAATGGAAAAATTATAAAATTTAACAGAAATAAAATAGATAACAAGATGAAAAGAATGCAACTAACAATACTCAAAATGGAGTTTTCTACAGAAAGTTATAATAAAATAAAATTTACCAAGACACTGAAAAGCGCAAATTTTGAGGCCTAAATGATGGAATTTGGCCCATTTCCCTTGAAACGATGTACTCAAAAGGGTCAAAATAACGCACTTTCTCAATACTAGTAATTTTTTTTTTTTGAATTTCCGAGAAAGAATAGATAACTACTATAGAATTAGGGTTGGAAACGGAAAAGGAAACAAAGATATTAATGAAAACAAAAAGGAAACAATAAAAGAAAGGAAAATAAACAAAAATAAAAATGAATCAGAATGGGATGAAGAAACTCAAACCGAAATTGGAAGCAAATCCGAAATTGTTTTTGGAAGGTAGGCTTGATTTGGTCAACTCCTTGATTCTCCTCAATTTGATTTGATTCCAATAATCTTCTTTTTTTTTTTTTTTTTTCACTCTAGAATTGGAAACAAATACTATATATTCCTATAAATTCTTATTTGGCTAAGAGTCTTTCCTTTTTTTTTTTTTTCTTTCTTTCCTTGACCGATTTCAAGATTCTTTCCTCTTTTTTTTTTCCTTTTTTTTTCTTCTAGCCAAATGCTCTCTTTTTTTTTTAATTTAAAAACAATTTGAAAGAAAAAAAATAAATAAATAGAAGATCAAACACAAGAAGCCAACAAAAACACAAAGAACAAAAGAAATAGAAATACGAACGAATAGAAAACAGAGAACCAAAATAAAATGGATTGACGAATTTGGATTTTTTTTTTATTTTCAAATTCAGACCTGAAACACAAAGAAACAAAATTAATGAAATTGAAAACAAAGGAATTTTAACAAAAACAAAAACGAATGGAAACAAGAAAATAAACGAGAATAGGAAATGTTGACTGAAGTTATTTCAAAACTTAACCAATCTCTATTTTGATCTTGTCAATCAAATTGAAAGGTATCTAATGTGTACTTTAAGTGTTTATTTTGTAGATTATAACATATTCGATAGATTGAATTTCAAGTATGCTAGAAATCTCCCAAAGACTTTGTTGGCTTCTGAGTCCCGCCAAAGATAGCATAGTCATGACTGCGACCATGATTTCGCGACCAAGACAATCAAAAGGCAATTTGTTCAATTTTCAGCTTTGAGACACAGAGCAAATTGCAACCTCAGTTGCAACCACGACTAAGGGCATGATCCTTGATTCGCATCCGCAAAATTCATATAGGATTCCAAGCTTCCAATGGATAGTCAAAGAACCAATAAGAAGATGCCACGTGTGATTTAGCCGTTATGGATTATAAAGATCACGACTACGAAATATTGGTCTCAACCGCGAAAATGAAGTCGCGACCATGAAAAAGGCTTAGCGACCATGACCCAGCTCTGACAGAGCATTTAATGCAAGATTTTATGGCTGCTTTGAGGATTCTTTTTGGTATTTCTTTGCAACGGGAATTTAGAGGGAAGAAGCTATAAATACCCCCTCCAAAGACCCTCATAATGATCCAACAACTTTTATTTAAGCCAAACTCTTGCAATTTTATTTCTCAAAGCCTTTAACTCTTAATTGTTATTATTTAGTTGTTGTAAGAGCATTGATAGCTCAAAGGGTTGAGTGTTAGCCTTGAAAACACATATTGTTGAGTTGAGAGTGAGCCATTAGAAAACTCTTGTATAGATTTGAGTGTGAGCATAAGGGAAACACTTGTAAGGGTTGTGTGTGAGCCATTGAAAACACATTGTAAGTTTAGAGTGAGCTTGAAACTCCTTGTAAGTATCATCTAGTCATAGAATACCCAATTGAGATTGGGGAGTGGACGTAGGGTTCGTTAATACCCAAACCACTATAAAATTAATTGTGTTCATTCTCTTTTCCTATCTCTTTCTATCTAATTTTTAATTTCCCGTCAATTCAACCCCCCTTCTTGATGCACAAGGGCAAACAGGAAATATAAACAAAACAAAAAGATATAACATGACTTATAGCTTAAGCTCTAATACCAAACTGATAGGAACTCCAAACAATTTGCTTTGCGACCTAATACCTTTATGCTTGGAAGCTACTCCCTTGGAAAGCCAAATCAAGTTTGCAAAGAAAAACCTCAACTCAATGACGAACCTGTGTCAAGGAACCTTGGTATGTTGTGAACAAAACAAAGTGATTAACTTGGAAGTTTGGACTGTTGGTTCAAGCAAGAACCGAAATTGAGAATTTGCTCACAAAGCACAAGGCTGTATTTTTGAATTGTCAAAAAGTCTTTCTATTTCCTAGATTAACTAAGTATTTATATCATCTTAGCTAAGTTACAAACCCTAAAATTCTTACTAACTAAAATTTGGACTTAGGCTTAAATTAAACAAACTAAAAGCCCAAATAACTAATTAAAATATTAAAGCAGAAAAAGGATAGATATGGGCTTAATTAATAAAATCAGCCCAATGACAATATAAGAATAAAGTAAAGTATAGGCAGCCCAGCCCATTGTGTACAACTCGCCTAACACCTCAGTCTAGCTCACTGACGCCTCAGCCTAGCTCTCTCAATGCCTCAGCTCAACTCGCCTGATGCCTTAGCCTAACTCATTGTGTGCAGCTCGCTCGATGCCGCGACCCAGTTTGAATGAAGAATGGCAACCTTGTAAACACTTGAATAGATTAGGCCTAAGCCAATAGGAATGTAATTTGGCCTTTTCATCTTGATATTGGGCTTGACTAGATTGATTAAGCTTTTGAAACTTTCTTGAATACAATTAAATCCGTATGCAAAGCTCATGATCCAAATATCATTAACTGACTCATAGAAAACTTTATACAACCTTATTTTCTTCTTGAATGATCCATCAATCATGTACAATGATTGTATTGCATGTCTTTGTAAGCTATCTTGATAGAAATGACAATCTTGAAGAATCTTCTTGAAGTCTTTATCGTGTATGTATTTGTAAGCTTCTTACAAGGCATATGGATTCTCATCAGGTTTTGTTAGACAATTTACCAACTGATTTACCAACATAATATTATAAAATTTTTATTTTCCTTACAACCTATTCCAACAAATATAGTTGGTAAATTTACCTACTGTTTACTGATAAAACTATTTAGACAGTAAAGTTTTTCCTCCAAAAAATTATTAATTTACCGACTGAATATCAGTTGATAAAAGTGTTTCCCTACAAATATTTTATATATTTACCAAATTACCAATGGAAAATACAGTTGGAAAAATTTAACAACAAAATAATTTTATAATTTATCGACCAAATATAACGTTTTACCGACTATATGTTTAGTTAGTAATTTGTTGAGCCGACAACTTATTCATAAATTTATCGACAAAAGACAATATACCGACAAATTTTTCCGTTTGTATTTACCGACCATATTCTATTACGTTGGTATTTTTTTACCGACAATGAAAAAACCGATTTAATATTTTTGTCTGTATTTGATCGGTAATTTTAAATACTGACTAAAATTCTATGTTTACCAATAAAAAAATTAGTCGGTGTTCTGTGTTTTTTTGTAGTGATCGGCCTAAAAAAAATTGACAATAGCTTGAGAAAATAACGACAAAGAAAAGATTTATATTGCTTAGTAAATTTTTAAAGCGCATAAATGTGTTATTTTTTTTATTGTAAAGGAAAAATAATTTTTTTAATATTTTAAATCCACACGGATTTTATTATTGCTACTAACAAAAAAAATAAAATAAAATAAAATTGACCGCTTAATATATAATGCAATTATAGTTCAAGGTAAAAATGATAAATGTAAAATCCCCCCACAAAATTAACAATAACAATTCCATTTTTCTTTTGATCATTCCATGAAATTTTAAAATTTAAGAATTTATTTAAAATTATATTTTTATTTAATTCGTGTTTTCTTAAAATAATTTTACATAAATTATTATTATTTTATTTTATTAAATTCTAACATTGCCTTTAGATAATTTTGAATATTAATATAAAAACATACAGCCAATTAAAAAATCATAAAAATACATTATTATATATACCAGTCTGTATAAATTTTAATTAGGACCTATAAAAACATAATGATATTTTTTTTTTTGAGGTGGAAGAGATGATTCCCATTCAGGAAAATAAATTATATGGATCGCCGTAAATAAAATATAAAATTTTATGAACTATAAACTATAGTCTTAAATTTAACTCGAATGATAATAATTTTCATAAATATAAAGATGACTTTATTGAAAATTAATTTACTTGACATAATAGTCATAAGTATGCTATTTTTGGTGACTATATCATAATACAACTTGGTTTTTATTTCTTAAAACAAGTCCGATCGCACTAGAAATATTCGATTTATTATTCCCATTAAAATCTTTAATATCAATTCTATTTGGAGATAATAGTAACTCCAAAATTGGAGAATAAATACTTCCACAAAAGAAGAACAAACAGTTGCCATAAGAAACAACAAAAACAAATACAAATACTAAAAAAAAAAACTTAAAAAAAAAAACTTAAAAAAAAAAAACAAATCTCCTCATTAAAACAAATAAAACTAAAAAAAATAAAATTATGGTGCTGCCGCCAGCATTTTTTCAGTTGGTGGCAGCACATAAAACAAAATACCAATGATATTGAAAATTTATATGACTTCATATAAATTTTGTTTTTGATGAGTTAGTTTTAAATTTAATTTTACTTGATGCATAGTAAAAAATTTTATAAACTTTTAAACTCAATTTTTATTTTATATAGAAACCTGCAAAAATACAATTACGTAAAAAATAATTGATGAGATGATTTTATATAAATTTAATTTTTAAAAAAGTGATTTTATATAAACTTAATTTAAGTTATACATGAAAAAATAAATTTTTAAATGATAACCCAACTTTTATTAGATCTATACATATCTCAAATTCGCATTCAAAATAATCAATAAATTATTAAACAAATGCAATCTATATATATTATATCAAATATATTATAAAATATTAAGGTTACGTTTGGTTCGCATAATAGAATATATTAAAAATAAAATAATGATTTTTCACAAATATAATATAATAGAAACAGAATAAATATTTTAATTTTATAATTTGGTTTATAATATAAAATAACTATTCTATTCTTAATAAATAACCTTAATATTCTTATAAATTAATTTCACTATTGTTATTAAAATTAAATATAATTTTTCTAGATTTTATCTAAGAAATAATTTAAATATATAATAAATAAATTTTTTATATTTCTTAAAATTTAAAAAATGAAAATGAAAATCTGAAAAAAAAAAAAAAAAAAAAAAGACAATAGTATTGAATTTAGACTTGCCAATATTTCATATTTTAAAGAATATCAATTCTTTGATTTTTGATAAAATATGTAGTTCATAAAAATTATAAAATTATTATTCTATAAAATTAGAATTTATCTAAAATTTAAATCAAAGTTTAAAATAACTATTCCATATAAAATAGTTATTTTATTCCTTAATTATTCTATGAACTAATCATAAATTAAAAATATATTTAATAAACCGTAATAAAATATAATATAATATAATCAAACGCATTTTTAATATAAATTTATATTAAAAATATTTTTTTTATTACATTACATTATATATCATTACAATCTATCAAATAATATCTAAATTCATTAAATTTAAATCCTTGATTTATATAACTGTCCTAACAAACATCAATTCAATTGGTCATATTTTAATATATAAGCATCTGAGCAGATAATTTTGTAATTTGAATATATTAATATATAGAATAACTAAATTTACCGTTAAAATTCTAATATTCCAAAGATAAAGCTGATTTAAAATCCTACCATACATCTCCCTCCTTAATTTTCATTGCACTCCTTAAAGCCATATTGTTGTACAACTTGAGGTGCAACTGAAAACACTATCTATTATATTGCCAAAAGTATGATGAAACCTCAACTTTACATGTAACCAGCAACATCAACCAAAGCAGAGAATAGCCAAATTCAAAAGGCAAAACATCCTTCACAGTGAAACAAAAAAAAAAAAAAATCCTTGTATTTAGTACCTATTCATTCTATGCTGACCAAAAATTCATTTCAGTTAGTTTCAAAACTACTACTCCTCAACGCAAAACTGCAAGACCCTGATTGTGATTGTAGCGAGAACTAGGAGGGCTGGCCCGTTTACATGGCGAAGATCTTATTTTTCTTTTCTTGTCATTCTGGGGAAGCATAGCAGCCAAAAGTTTCATGCCCCTTGTACAAGGTACATTCCTATTAATGTATCTTAAAGCTTCCATTCTCTGATCCCTAGTGGCCTTTTTTGATTTTTTACAGTTTACCAAATTGTCCAGATGATCCCGCATGGAATTCTTCACTTTCAGATGATCACGCCGGGAATTCTCCACTAGATGAGGTCGACGGATTTGATGTCTTGCTTCTGGAAAAAAAGGAAAAAAAAACCATTCACCTTACTTCTATTCTAATGAATTAAAATGAGAATATATATATACACACACACGCACGCAAGAGTTTGAAAGAATCAATTCCTTTACCTGGCAGCCCTCCAAAACTCACATCAGTAATTGAAGATCTCGGTGGTGTAGGGGGATGAAGATCATTTCTCCCAGTTATGTTAGCACCCTGGCAAGAGTCATTTTCTCCAACAGAAGGCAAAGAACCCAATTTCTCGCTGTGCACAATTCCATCATGGTAATCCCTAGTTCCAAGTGAAACAGAAACACAATTCATTGGGATATCATTCCTAGACTCATTGCAACATAATTTTGGTCCACTCTGTACAGATCTACTAGAAATCTGGGCAGAAATTCCCTCAACATCATTCGCATTAATCTGGGCCTTTTCAACCACTGAAGCGGTTGTGAAGTGGGCTGAAGTCCTTTCAACATCACCTCTAGTTGTCACCAAATGAGGATGCACAGTGCATTCAGTTTCCATGCTATCTAGAACTGACTTTGGTGACGTATTTGAAATGCTAGGATCCAAGCAATCCTGTAATTCTATCAAACTGGAAAACCAAGGTGTACCCTCTCTGGCATAAAAAAGAATGTAGGCAGCTTGAGATAGCACCAGCTCTTCATCAACCTTAACAACCTAAAAAATGACATAATTTTAGATTTCTACATGTTTGTGTGTGTAAAATTTGAATAATCACAACCTTTTTGAATGAAAAATATACAGAGAGGCTGAAGCTTTTAAGCAGTTAAAACTTAAGCCAACTACTTTATATGTTTGGGGGGTGGTGGTGGTTTGGAGAGATGGAAGAGGAATATCAAATAAGGGAAAGATGATTTCCAAATCCATAAATATGACTTCTTGTGGAAGTGTTAGAATGTGCTGCAGAAATACTCAATTCATGAATAATATACAATATATATTGGGCCAAAGGTAAACTCATTATAACTTTCAAAAGTTATGAAGGCATAAAAAAGGTATCATCCAAACACATACTCCTGTGCATTTTGTTGATTCTAGCTGCAGATAGGTACCAACTCACCTCAACTAAGCCTAAACCCCACATTATTCCAGCAATAATTTAGTTCCTATGATCAAATCAATTTCAAGCAACATCTAATAGAGATCACATTTGGTAGTTATTACCATCGAGTCATCCAGCTTGTGCCATGTGTTTGGAGCTGACCGTATGTAGGAAAAGTAATGCCCAGAAGTGGGTGAAAATCCATTATGCACCACAATTGCATACAGTTGATACTTCAAATCCCCCTGTATAACAAAGTATTTTTTTAGCAAGAACCCACTGACTGCAAAACCAATACAACCATACAAAAATGCATTTTCAAGCTGCAGTTAGCCTTGTCTTCAAATTCAAAACTTTTAGCCTTGTCTTCAAAATTTTCTTCCTCCAAACTAATATTGCATGCAGCCTATATGCCAGAGATTGATAGAATGCACTTTTTAAAATGTTAATATGAATTTAATTATAAATTGAGAATTTATTGAAACGAAGCATATTACTTTCTATTCATCTGGATTACCATTACCACTATATTCAAAATGTCATAGCAAGCAGCAATCTTTCAGTGAGGTAATAACCTGATTGTCATTACTGTCATGACTGTCACTGCTGTAAGGTTTCAAGTCCAACTCTAATGGAAAACCGACATGCTTGCAAATCTTCTCGATGGAAGATCCATCTGTCTTGAATCTCTTCAAGTGAAAAGTGGCAACAGAAGGAGCCCGATCCAGGATCAGCTGCTTTTCCCTAGACACTTCCTCCTTACAAGTGTCACACATAAACTTTGTATCAGGATCTTCAATTTTCTCCACCTTGGTGAAAGATTCCAGAGCACTTTGAAGAGTTCCCACATCTTCAATCTCCAAACTCAGGTCAATCATGGACTCATATTTATCAGAGCAGTGACCACAGTTACAACATCGCAGCTGACATTGCATGATAATTTCACAAGAATATCAATACGAATAACATAGGCATGTAGTATAAAGCATTAAATGTAGGCAATTTAGCGAACTTCCTTATCAGTGGTAATATAGCAAAAGAAGTCTGCAATAGCCAGTTATCAATACTTACTTTGCTTACAAGGCGACCTCCAAACACCCGCTCCACTATATTCTCATCTTGGGAAGATGAGGCCTCGCCATTCAGGTTTGAATTGAAGCAGCATTGTTCAAGTTTATCTAATAAGCATTGAAGGAACTCATGAGCATCCTCCTGTTGGTATCTACAGAAACAAGATGAAATGTCTGATCATTCAAGGTCAAGAATCACACTTAGCTCCTCTCGAACATCAAATTTGTGATGCACATAAATCCAAATAAATAAATAAATAAATAAAAACAAGAATAACAAAATTGCCTCCTTTATGCTCAGATACATCCGCAAAAAGTGGCAACTACTGTACTAAGAAACAGAGATAGAAAAGGATACAACTTAAATTATCAACAACTTCCAATGGAGCTATAATCTTTCCTGAAGAGGCTAAAGAATACTTAATGTGATCATGAAGAGCGCACACAACACAGAATCCTTCAAGACCACCTGAAAAATTCCAATTCCCAAACAGTAAATCCCAAAAAATCCAATTAAATACAATACAAAACAATAGCTAATATGCAGGGCATACGCTGGCAAGGCCTCAAATGATTGGAAGACTGAAGAGCCTTAACAAGCGGCACAGTATGTGTAAAGCATTGCAGAATTGCATTAATAAAGCATGTGTTCCCAAGATTAGAAAGCCCAGCACCCTGTACAACCAAAACCAGAGAAATCAACAATCCAATGCATAAACAATAATGTAAACGGCCAAAACATCAATGGATCTTGAATAAACTTAAAGCAAGATCCCTGAAACATAATAACATACCACTCCAGTAGCTACATTTTCCTGCAAAGGACGCAAAAGACCCAGAGGCATATATTCGTTATCCTCTCTGTTTTCTCTGTTCCATGAATCAATCCACGGTCCTTCTCTTGAAGGATCCCATGGACTCTTCCACCGTGAATAAATCGGAAACCGGCAAGATGGACCACATCGCCCGCGCTCGCGACGAAATGGATGAAATTCACTGCAGATGCAAATGTAAGGATTATGGTTTTCATTATTGAGTTCACCATCATGCATATCTTCTTCTACTTCTTTTTCAAGAACTTCTTTGTCAAGAAGGCCTAAGCCTGATGAACTTGAAGGGCTTTCCTTGAATTCTACTTGCATAAGTGACTTATGATTATTACAATCATTGTCAACGTAATCGTCATCCCCATCATCATGAGGGGTTTCTCTTGGGCGTAACTCAACTGTTATTGGGTCATCCAGAGATTCCACTGGTGAAGAAGGCGAAAACCCACAACCATTAGACGAAACAACAGAGTCGTAATCTCTGAATTCTATTGGATTTAACGATGAAGGAACTTGGTTACCTGAAGCAGTTGAAGCTATTGAAAAAGACCCATTTGGATTTGATGACTCAGAAAAGGAAAAACAGTCTCCTGGGGCTTCTGTATGTGAAGAAGCCAAAGAACCGTCTAGGGTTTGAACAAAATCAGACCCATCGAGATTTAATGGTGGATGGTCCATAGATTCACCATCTACTGTGTCAATAGGTAGAGATGATGGTGAAACAACAAGAGATTTACCGTTTAGGGTTTCAGTGTGGGAAGATTGTAAAGACCCATCAACAGCTTCACTTGAAATGGCCATTAAAGCGGAAATTGAAGAAGACTCATATAGATTTTTGTTGTTTGGAGGAGAAGTAACCATGATTGAAGGATAGGTATCAGCAGCCATTAGAGTATTCAAGGATTGTGAGAGTGTTTGGAGAAGAAAAGAAAATTTAAAAAAAAAAATTAGTAAGAGACTGAAAAGATTTTGAGCGAATACGGGAAGTATATTATGGATTGAAATTTCATTATATGTTTTAGAAGATTTTAGGGTTTAGATTTGAGATTTGAAGAAAAGAGGGAAAATGAAAAAAAGGGTTTTGGTATTTAATTGGAGGAATTTTGAAAAAGGAGGGAAAACTGAAGCGCCATTTATTTTTTCGAAGTTTGGAGACTAAACAAGGAAATGTGAAAAACGGGAGATTTTTTTGTTTTTTGGTGTGCTTTTACTTCGTGAGTCTACACTCTACTGTATCAAAGGAAAGGGAAAAGTTTGCTGCGCATATCTGATTGTTTTTGTATTTATAAATAAAATATTTAACTTTTTTTTGTAATATTTATTTCCATTAATGGATATTTAAGGCTTTAAGCTCCATTAAAAAAATAATTATACAAAAAATAATCTCTCTTATTTTATAAACCTTTTCATATATAAATTTGTAGTCAAAATTAAATGGAAAAAAACAGTTTTTTATGATTTTTTTTTAAGAGATAAACATCCCAAAAGTTTTTTTTATTGTAATTTTTAATTAACTTCTAAATTATGACATGAGAGAGTAGGGTGAGCAATACTGAAAAGAAACTGAAAATTGAACCAAATTAATTAGTTCAATTCAATTTGGTTTTTTAGTAAATATGTTCAATTTAATTTTAACGTTGAATTAAATTTTGGTTCATTTGATTTTCTGTTAAGAATTTTAGTTTAAACTGAACCAACCGAAGTTTTAATATATATATATATATATATATATATATATATATATATATATATATATATATATATATATATATATATATATATATATATATATATATATATTTGTTTTTAAATTAAATATATATATATATATATATATTTATATTAAATAGCTCAAAAATTCAAAAAAAAAAAGAAAAACTTAAAATCAATCCAAACCGACCAATCAAATTGGACTGAACTAAACTTTTTAGTATAATTCTATTTGATTTTCACTCTAAGCTTGGTTTGGTTCGGTTTATTAAAAATGAATTTTTGATTTTTGATTTTTTTATTTAATTTGATTTTGAACCGAATAGACCATTTGCTCACCCTAGAAACGAGAAAATTTTATTTGAAGGCCAATAAAAGGAAAAAAAAAAAAAAAGTTGATTTTTTTGGTTGATTTTTTTTTTAGACTTTTTTTAAAGTAGATTGTATTTTTTGTCCTTAAACTTAGCAATTTGCGATTTGTTCTATTAGATATTTAAATAAAATTCCTAATATTGTTAATATTTGATAATTTAACATACAATATAAATTAAAAAATATTTTCATATGACATGAAATTCCATTAGGTTATTTTTAATTCAATTTTAAATTAAATTCTAATTGTAATTAATTATAAATTTTAAAAATATTTTTAAGAGAAAAAAGAAAAATAAAATTAAAATTAAAAACTTTCTAAATGTTTTAAATTTCGCTCATACAAAATTTTTTACATAGCTTAAAATCAAACAAATGCATAAATCTCATAAATTGAAGGATGATAAAATAAAATCTTATGAGTTATGACAAGGACTAAGACTAACCTGTAGCAAGCAGAGGACAGGTGTTTATAGAGGATCTCCATTCTTCCTTATATATAGGCAAGGAAAAGTAAAGGTAAAGGATTCTCTCTCTTTCTCCTCACTTTACTTCTCTGTGTGTGTGTGTGTGTGTGTGTGTGTGTGTCTACATCCACTAGACCAGCTCACTGAATTGGGTGTCCAAGACTCCTCGTCAAATCCACTCCAATGAGCCCTTAACTCTATTTCTTTTGTCTACAGACCCTGCTTATCAGAAGGACTCTCCATCACCAGTACTAGATGATTCTAGATGCATCAAAATGGCACTATCTGTGGGAATTGACACAGTAATGTCGTGTTCCTAACTCTTTATTTTCACCAGATTTAACCATTCCGACCATCCTAATTTTTTCTGGTCATCAATCAACAAATTTGGATCATTCATCACCAAAAAATCATCAATAAAAAAAAGTAAAAAATATAAACTAGCATATCGGAAAAATGAGAGTGTCATGACCCAAATTTAGGTTATGATGGTCCTAAAGCTTAGAAAGACACAAGGTCACCTAAACCCGTAAAACCTCACTGAACTTATCATCAATAAGCATTTACCGTATTATATCTTATGCCAAGATCAAAACCTAATTACGCTTTACTGTTTCCAATCTTTACTTTATTATTTTACATCTCACCAATGTTCTCTAATGCCATATTATATTTGTTACTTGGAATATTCTTAATCCATATATTTATAAATATCATCCATACATCTCCTACTCAACACATTACATATCAATTACTAGAATTAGGTTAAAATACTTTTCAATTTGATACAATTTAGTACTAAACCTTCAAACACCATAGAGCTCTAGTTCGATTGTCCTCAAAGTAATAAAAGCAAAACTCAAAACATGAAAATTTAGTAGAGTAATTCCCAGGTGGAAGCATATCTCGGAATTTACCTTGCTAATAGGTCACTCTAACATAAAAAATTTAAACACCTATGGAATGAGACATGCTCAATGAGTACATAATAATATAACATAAAACCATGCCAATTTAAGAGATTATCATTTGGGTAGATTCAATATGGCAATAGAGTTATATTAATCAAAATTGGTCATTTTAAATTAAGAATACATTTTTGCAAAAATGATAATGTCTTGAAAGAAAAAAGCTTCCCACACAATAAATATTGAAGAGTGGCGGCCTAAACTTTGCTCACTCGCATGCATCACACTATGCAAGACTAATTAGGTCTTGCAGTTAGGTGTTCCCCCCTAACAGAGGTTGGGTAATCTCACCCTATCTATGGGCTTAACCAAGTGCACAAGGTCTGATGTATTTCCTCACACCAGATAAGATTTTTGCTTAACAATAGGTTTCAATAAAAAGATACATACAAGATCTATATTAGGAATTCAATGAAAAGTAGACTGGTATATCAATGCTTCTCATCTTTGGTCACAACATAGGACCAATGTAGGAGGCTCACAATGGCAAATGTCATACAAAAAGACTATGGGATTTCAATAGTTCAATAATCAATAGGCAACACCTATGCAACATCAAGTCAAGGTATATGTAAATAGGTGATAATTCAAACAATGGTTGCACACAAGTATGGCTCAATCATGTCATATTATTAAATACTCACCTTGAACTCTTTCACTCCTATTAGTATTCACTATTGCTTAAAATAGCATCATTCACAGTCTTGAGCAATGTCCTTACCCTTGCCTTGAGATTCTACACCATGTTATTTTAATTACATATTAATTAGTAACTAATCATGTTACTAGTCTTAATTTATCTATCCTATACTTGTTTTATTATTTCAACTCACAATACATTTATACAAATTCCCATTTCCAATCATTTCCAAGCTTAATTCCTTATTCAATTTCATGAATTCAAGTCTAAATCTCGAAATTCCTAAATTGATCTATAAACCTTAGAATTTGGAGAAACCATTAATTTTCTTTCCAAATCTCAAAATGATTATAGATTCATCAAATTAACACCAAGGCAATCAATTCCCACCAATTATTTGGAATTAAATCACTTTGATTCATAAAAACAGTAACTTGTCCACTTAGGGCAAATTTGAGGAAAACGTATAATTCCTCATCAAATCTTCTAATTAATTAAAGAAATATGAAATTAACATATCAGATAACCTATCAAATATCAAAAATAAGCATTAAAACACTAGTTCCCCCTTTTTGCTAAGTTTATGTCATTAAGATTTTTAAATCTTGAACCAAGTTTCCATAATTCATCTTGAAACTTTCAAATCATTTTTCTCCACCTAAAATAACCTTAGATGCTTTCAATTAGAATTTAGAATACTACCTTGACAATTTCTTTGTGTTGGCTAAAATTCCCTCTTAGTAGAACCTTGGTGATTTTCATGCTTTTTTTTTTTTTTTACTTATATTCACATTAATCCTTGAATTCTCAAGTCAAATTTAATATTTCAATCTATGAACATCCAAATCAAACATCCCCTATATATTTCCCTATATGGCTAAATTATGTAGATGTAGAGTTTGAGAAATTTGTGCAACTAAAACACCAAAATCAAACCTTGAACAAAGAAAAGAGAGGATGAATATAATTTCTTACCTTGGGTAACTTTGATTTGATAAGGTTCTTGTTGATGTTGATATGGAGAGAATTTTCTTTTATTAGTGTGAACTTTTGGTGTAGAGATTGGTAAAATGATGTACATAACATAAATTTGCATATATATATCTGAAAAGTTGGATGGTAAGGATTTGATCAAGCTTAATTCAATGATTAAGATTTGATCATAATGGATGGGTATGATTTAATTAAGTTGGATGGCTAGGATTTCATTTAAGTTTGTGATGTTCATTATATGGTGTGGAAATACTAAAAATGTAGCTAGACTCTTATGTAGGAAGGATGGGAGTTCAATTAGTTTAAGGATTTGAGTTAGTCAATTTTGGTGGCTACTAAGTCAAATTTGGTGGCTACTCTTCCAACATCAAATTTTGTTTTGGGCTAAGTATTTTAACTTAAAAGCTTTGATGTTTATTCAACCATGGGCCCATGGGCAGGCCACCATTGTTGGGTTTGGGCCATTGATGTCAAAAAACCTATTAACAAGTCTATAACTTCTTTATAACAAGTCTATAACTTTCTTTGAAATGTTTGTCTAGTTTACAATATTATCAAGACTAATTGTGCTCTAGCGAATTGAATAGAGTTCATATGATAATTAATGAGGTCTATAAAGAAGTTAGAGAATACAAATTAGAAAGTCAAAGTGAAAGGAATGAAAGAAAGTTATAGACTTGTTATAAAGAAGTTATAGACTTGAGTAGATTGCTATCCTCAAATTCCTCTTTTTTTCTCCTTCCAATCACTCTCTAATTAATTAATTAATTACCTTACCCTAACGAAGTTAATTAATCTTTTTAATTAACTAAAACTCTTTTTTAATTAGTCACTCAATTAACTAATTAATTAATCTTTTTAATTAATTAATTAATCACTCTTTTTTTCAAAAATCATTCTTTTTTTAATTAATTCTTTTTCTTAATCATCCCTTCATCCAAATTAATTAATTAATATTTTTAATTAATTAATCCATCTACCCTTTTCATCATATTAATTAGTTAGTTAATCCTTTTAATTAATTAATTAATCCTCCAAAATCAATCATTTTCTTAACCCACCTTTCATCCAAATTAATTAATTAACCTTTTTAATTAATTAATCCATCCATCATTTTCATCATATTAATTAGTTAATTAATCATTTTAATTAATTAATCTTTCAATCCATCCAATCACCCGGTCTCAATAAAATGGAATTTTGGTCCGGTAAAACCCTTTGTCCACTAAAAACAAAGGTATGAGCCTTTTTCCCTCACTCTCAAAACACTCAAACCCAAATCAATATGATAAATTCCTAAACCCCTCCACTTAATCATGGAACAAACTACATAGGTTTTGATCCCTATTCAATGGGGTACGTAGGTACGTTTGGAATTTAAATTCAAATTCCAATCAATCTCTTTTTCCATTTTTTTAAAATTAATTTGTGAATGTTTTATTTTCACCATGCATTCATGTTATGCCATATTCATGCATTCTCTTTAATATCATCTTATAAATGTCATTCATGAAATCCAATTTTCAAGTCAAATTAAACTTAAGAGCTAAATTTAGATTATTTAAAACTAAAAACATAGTCTCCGAACTCAACCTGGTTCAAAGACTAGTGATTTTTATCCTTACGCAAATTAAATGAAAATTAATGAATTAGAGTCAAAATTGGGTTTTTCCTTAATTTTTCCATTTAAAAATAAATTAGGGTGGTGACTCCCAAAACCATTTTCAAAATCATTTAAATCCAAACCCAAGGGTTCCATTGTGAGTCTAAACCTGAATGAGTATCCCGGTTCCCTCTAAAGGATCGAGTTGGTGCTTGGGTGAGGCCTCACAGTTGGAGACTCCACTAGGGACTGGTTGCTACCCTTTTTTAAAAATAAAAAGGAAAATAAGAGGATTACTATTTTGTTAAGGAAAAATTTTTCCAAAATAATCTCCATTTACCTCATTAAGTATAATTTGACTTTCATGCATCATTTTGCATAATAAAGGCTCCTTGCCTAACCTTAGCTTTAGGAAAACTCTTGGATGGTGAGTAACATTGGCTCGATAAGTCACTTTGAGTATGTTGGGAGATAAAGCATTCCACCCCGCGATGAATCCCCGATCATTTCGGTGATGTAACGAGTAATTAGTACTGTTGGACCCATGTGAGGCTCTTTGCCTCACATATGGCTAGGTATATCGATGCTCTAGTGGGACGAAGACCCTTAAATCAACCACCCTTCACCCTTGTGCATATAGTCGCCCTAGCCTTTGACCTTAGGTTCCATATACTGTAATAATCGATACTCTTTCATGTTCATGAAACCTTTTTCAGCATGCATCATGCCATGATCATGTATACACAACATGAGAAGCTTAACAAGGTTAACCCTCAAAAACTTCAAAGACCCGAACCGGTGGTCCATTACCCCAAAACACCTCACACAACATGTAAACTCGGTACCCAACCATGTGGAAGGAATCTTTTCCCCAACACACCTTCACATTCATGCCATTTTCCCTTCATGATTTTGTTTTCTTACCCATTTTTTATGTCTGTTTTTGTTTCAAGGTACCCATGGCCAATACCTTCAACTTCGATCAAGATGCCATGAGCGCTTTCTTTACCAGCCTCTTCAATAAACAAGAGAAAACTTTTCAAACTGCATTCACCACTGCTCTTTAGACCCAAGCTGAAACTTTCACTAATGCTCTCAATGTCCAGCTTGCCACCTTTACTGATGCCCTCAACTCTCAATGCTAGTCCATCATCAATGAGGTCAAGAAAATGATCAATGCCACTGTCACTCCCCCTCTTGCTTGTGTTGAGCCTGCATCTACCTAAGCCTGGACTAGCTATGCCCCTACTTTTACTCCTTCCATTATCGATCTCACTAATAAAGGGAAAGCACCTGAGACTCTAACCTCTCTTACTGTGGACTTAAACACAACTACTCCCTCTCCCACTACAAATCATTTTCAAAGTGGAGATTTTTCTAGCTTTCCCAAAGCTAAGAAATTAATGGAGAAAGTTGAGGTCATGGAAAAAATGCTCAAGAACGTCAAAAAGCATGAGGACATGATAGATTTCAACTCTTTAGCTCTCTTCCCAAATGCACGAGTTCCACCAAAATTTAAAATGCTTGTCATGGACAAGTTTAATGGCACCATGTGTCCTAAAACTCATCTCAAAATGTATGTGGATGCCATGAGACCTTTCGATGTGGACGACGAGCTCGTTGCTCAGTTGTTCCAACAGTCATTGACTAGAGCTGCTATTAAGTGGTTACTGGACCTCGACCAGAATCACATGAAAACTTGGGATGATATCTGCAATGCTTTTATCAAATAATACCACTATAACATCGAAGTAGATGTCACCCGTCGAGATTTGGAAACCACCAAACAAGGGCCAAAAGAATCCTTCACCGTGTTCCTTACAAGGTGGAGGACAAAAGGGGCTCAAATGGTAAATCATCCATCTGAAGTAGAGCAAATTGACATCATTGTCAAGAACCTCCTCCCTCAGTACCAGATGCATTTGCAAACATAGTACCTCCCTAACTTCAAAGCTCTCATTGCCACTGCCACCAAGATTGAGGATTTGATTCAATCAGGATGAATCAAAGATGAATCCTCTAGGTATCATAAGAACAACAATTACACCACCAACACCACCCAAAGAGAGGGAGAGGTAAATGTTGTGTCCTGTCACCAACCAATAAAGTTAGAAACAAGGAGAACTTTCTCTGAGTTGGGCATGCCCCTCAGTGTTGTTTATAAGAAAGCCTTAAAGGCTAATATGGTTAAGCCCTCAGAACCATGACCTCCTCCAAACCCCTTGCCCAAGGGTTATAACACTAATGAGCACTGTGATCATCATCAAGAGCCAGGGCACAAAAATGATGCATGCAAGCCTCTGAAGCACAAAATTCAAGATATCATTGACAGTGGAGACATCATTGCACCCAAACCCAAAGTCTAGCACCACTAACTATCCTTTTCTGAACCATCGAGCTCACCCGACCATCTCAAGCTTCATCCAATAACCGGTATTTTGAGAAGAGTGCCAGCGCTGCTGTGCCCCTATCCAAGTCCTCCGAGTAAAAGTCTTTTGAGTTTATTTTCTATTAAATTTTTCTTTTTGAGTTTGTCAAGTCTTGTCCTTTTAAGTCTGTATTTTGCCTTCAAAGCTTATCCTTTAATATACTCATGATAGGACTCTTTTTTTTTTAGTAATAAAAGTTTAAACTTTTTAATTTGCTTTAATTCATCTTTAAATGGGACATCTTAAAAAAATGAAAAAAAAAAAGAAAAGTCAAAAGGATTAATTAATTATGGCACAAAGAAAAAGAATAAAAAATCACATACATTGCACTTGCATAGTAGAAGCTCATGAGCTGTTAAGGATGATCCAAGCATCATAGTTTACAATATCCTAATCTACAAGAAACCTGTCAAGGAGAAGTTACGGAGAATGAAGATCATGATTATCGATGGAGATTAGCTGTGCACTTCAACTAGAAGATGAGAGACAAGGGTTTGTAAGAAGGAAATCCAATTTTGGAAGAAATCCAAGCCCTTATTCATAATCCAAGAAGAAGTTCAAACTAAACTGGTCTGGATAGTACATGCTCAAGAAGATCCTATCCGACAGAGGCACCATCTTTATAGATATGGATGGAAGCGAATTCTCCCATCTTAGCAATCCAAATTAGTTGAAATGATACATCATCTGAAAATTACATTTGCATTTCATTTTTGTTTTTCATGCATATGTAATCAGAACTACATGGACCTGATTCTTTCTAAAGGAAATAATCGATGGAAAAGTGATGTAAGGGATATGTAGATAGCTCGATTCAGGTGCAGTCCAAATCATAATACAAAATATTTTATTTGCATCGCATTCTCATTCTCTTTGTGCTTGGTACATCATTCACTTAATTTTTTTGCCTAAGCAAAAAAAAAAAAAAAAAAAAAAAGAAGAAGAAGAAGGAAAAGAAGAATGCTATCTAACTTGAAAACTTGAAAAGGCGGCTTAGGCAGAAATTAAAAAAAAAATAAAAAAATATAAAATATAAAATAAAAGATGTCTCATTTAATTATGATCAAATCTTGCAAAATACAAACCCATCATAAAGGATAGCCCTTTTAATGTCGTCTGTAGCTTATCCTATTTTGTGTAGTCCTGTCAACCTATAATTATTTCAAAAAAAAAAAAAAAGAAGGGATCATGTCTGAAGTCATGGTCTAGCCAGTCCTCCTCTACCTCTTAAGATGCAAATCTCTTGTGTCCTCATCAAAGTCAAAGTCTGTCAGTCACTACTGCAACCTGTGGTGTTGCACTTCTAGTAGACCCTCGAGTCTCCTTCAAAGAACAAGTCACCCCTTTTGTATATGTTGTAGTCCTTTCGCCACTCATGATTCCTCATATAGTCTCTCTTTCCTTAACTGCACCATCCTCTGTTCCCCTCAGCAGGGCAGCCTAGTATTATTTCTCAATTACCTGGCATACCTTTTTGTGGTCCCAAGTGAAATCCCAAAATAAATAGCCTTATGACTCCTCAGCTAGCCACCCCCTGATAGCTTTGGCACTGGAAGCCATGATCTGTATAGACTCCAAGAAAGAAAAGCTGGGGGCACATCCTAAGTCTGCCCCATCTGCCTCTAGACCCTTATTTCCTAGTGGAAAGTCATTCAAACTAAGCCCAACAGGCAAACCACTCGACACCCATGGCCTTTGGTCATGAGAGATCAAATCCTTTACAATTGGCAGTGCTAAAAATGTGTCCCCCAGGGGCAAGTTGCAAGTAACCATCCTATTCTATCTCTAACCAAGTATTAATAAAGCATGTGTAGATTGAAGAGTAGGGTTCACTGCCCGAAAATGATCCATCAGCCACACTTCTAAGATAACCTATAACCTAAAACAGACACCCATAAAGCATCCCAATAGAAAGGGTAAGACAAAGTTTTCTCACTTGGTGAATAATTGGCAAGACAATTCATCTTTCTAAATCTTGAACAAAGCAATTGAGGCTCATTAGTGTCTTTACTAACACAACTCTAATCACAAAATGGCTCTGTTTCATCTGCCACTCTGGCATCACCCCAATTAATATACTCATAATTGATACTCAAATAGAAAATCAAGGCCCTCATGTTGAGCCTTTGCACTCCTCATATCTCCTTGGTCACCGGAATCATGGAACTTCTCAATCATAGCAGTCAAATTTACTTGACCATCATCAACCATCATCTGGCTTGCAGCATCCTCATGCAAGTCAAAAACTCTTGAGAAATTTAGAAAATGTCTGACTTTGAACTCTGGCACCACCAGAGTTACCTTTGAGTCGTAGCCAAGCCATGTTTCTTATCTCCCTGGAATAGGCACAGTTCCTCCTCAGCAGCACCAAAATAGAAACCACAGGCTACCAGATTTCAAAATCTGAAGCAACCCCTCAAACTCCTCGTAATACCACCATGGCAACCATCTCATACCAACCTAAGTTGAGTTCCTCAACCTTATAGAGTTTCTCAGTCCAAAAATGTATGACTCTGCAAAATATAAAAGTCATATAAGAAATTGCATTCACAAAGCAAATGTGTGGATCCACCCTCATGCATCCATGCAACCATTCATTACAGGTATCACCACAAATCATGCATGACATAGAAGTCAGGCAAAAGGGCCATGAATTCTGAAACATGCATGCATCATCTATGCACCAGTACCTATGCAATCATCTGCAATCATACATCATCATGAATAAGCTGAGCCAATAGCCTCACTAACATCTCTTTAAGCTTACCAGTACTTCCTCAGACCTTACTGATACCTTTTAAAGTTGACCTGTGCCTCTTTGAAACTAATGATACCTTTTTAGACCTAATCAATAAAGTGTGACTTCCAGAGTCCTTCTACTTTTGGCAAAGTTCCTTTGAGCCTTCTGAAAGGCCCAACCCTTCACATTCAGATGCCTAAGTTTCTTTGGTACAACCAAAATCTTAAGCTGACTAGCCATAAGCCGAGGCTCTTCCTTAGAATCTTTTGAGTCGACTCGCCATAAGTCGGGGCTCTCTTTTCACTAAATTGTCTTGTCTAAAATCATCTTTACCTTTAGCATTAAGGCTAAACAGATAGCCTTGATTGAGATTTACCCAAATCTTCTTTACCTCCAACATTAAGGCCAGACAGATAGCCTTGATTGAGATTTATCCCAAATCATCTTTACCTCCAGCATTAAGGCCAAACAGATAGCCTTGATTGAGATTTACCCCAGATCATCTTTACCTCCAACATTAAGGCCAAACAAATAGTCTTGATTCATCTTTACCTCCAACATTAAGGCTAGACAGATAGCCTTGATTGAGATTTACTCCAGACCTTCTTTATCTCCAACATTAAGGCTAAACAAATAGCCTTGATTGTGATTTACTCTAGACCTTCTTTATCTCCAACATTAAGGCCGGACAGATAGCCTTGATTGAAATTCACCAAACCTTCTTTGTCCTTCAACATTAAGGCCGAATAGATAGTCTTGATTGAAATTCACCAAACCTTATTTGTCCTTCAACATTAAGGCTGAATAAATAGTTTTGATTGAAATTCACCAAACCATCTTTATCTCTAACATTAAGGCCGAACATATAGCCTTGATTGAAATCCACCAAAACCATTCTCGCATCCAACGTCAAGGCCGAACCGATAGCCATTGATAAAACCTCATTTATCTTAGAAGGCCTTTTCCTAAAGAATCTGACAAAGACATATAAGCCTAAAGTCTGACATGGCACCTCTTCCCAATGTTCACTATCATCAGAATCACCTTTTGTTCAAAGCGAATTTTGATGATGGGGCAACTGTAAACCCTCAATTTTACACCCTCAACATCTAACCGTAGCCTTAGCACTTGCTGAATTTAAAAAGTTACACAGAGTCATTACGGTGGTCCCGCTAATTGGTTAGAAGGCAGGTGTTCGGGGGCAGCGCCCTCCAAAGAAGATTTTTTAGCTTTCAATTACATTGTCACTAGATATCCAAATTTCCTAAACTCTATACCAACCCATCTCTAAAAAAAAAAAAAAAAAAAAAGGGCGCCATGTCAGCTGCCGGCAATGCCGTCGACAGTCTGGGCAACATTGCCACCCTCTTAGGCGGCATGCCGCCCAGACCACCTGTGGCGCCACCCAGATTGCCCACTTGCAGTCTCCAAAATACCCCCCAATATGATTTTTTTAGCTTTTTCCTAGCTTTACCCCTAATGGTCTTTTCACATTTTCATTACTTAAACTACCCTTAACCCCATTTGCCTATAAATAAGCTTCCCATTCCCTCATTTCTCTACACCCCTTGACTTTGAGTAGATTGCTATCCTCAAATTTCTCTCTTCTTCTCCCTCCAATCACTCTCTAATTAATTAATTAATCTTTTTAATTAATTAATTACCTCACCCTAACCAAGTTAATTAATCTTTTTAATTAACTAAAACTCTTTTTTAATTAGTTACTCAATTAATTAATTAATTAATCTTTTTAATTAATTAATTAATCACTCTTTTTTTCAAAAATCATTCTTTTTTAATTAATTCTTTTTCTTAATCCACCCGTCATCCAAATTAATTAATTAATCTTTTTAATTAATTAATCCATCCACCTTTTTCATCATATTAATTAGTTAGTTAATCCTTTTAATTAATTAATTAATCCTCCAAAATCAATCATTTTCTTAACCCACCTTTCATCCAAATTAATTAATTAATCTTTTTAATTAATTAATCCATCCATCTTTTTCACCATATTAATTAGTTAATTAATCATTTTAATTAATTAATCTTTCAATCTATTTAATCATCCAGTCTTGATAAAATAGAACTTCGGTCCGGTAAAACTCTTCGCTCACTAAAAACAAAGTTATCAGTCTTTTTCCCTCACTCTCAAAACATTCAAACCAAAATCAATCTGATCAATTCCTAAACCCCTCCACTTAATTGTGGAACAAACTATGTGGGTTTTAATCCCCATTCAATGGGGTACGTAGGCACGTTTGGAATTTAAATCCAAACCTCAAATCCAAATTCCAATCAATCTCCTTTTCCATTTTTTTTAAATTAATTTGTGAATGTTTTATTTTCACCATGTATTCATGTTATGCCATATTCATGCATTCTCTTTAATATCATCTTATAAATGTCATTCATAAAATCCAATTTTCAAGTCAAATTAAACTTAAGAGTTAAATTTAGATTATTTAAAATCAAAAACTTAGTTCTCGAACTCAACCTGGTTCAAAAACTAGTATTTTTATCCTTAGGCAAATTAAATGAAAATTAATGAATTAGAGTCAAAATTGGATTTTTCCTTAATTTTCCCATTTAAAAATAAATTAGGGTGGCGACTCCCAAAATCATTTTCAAAATCAATCAAATTTGAATCCGAGAGTTCCATTGTGAGTCTAAACTCAAATGAGCATCCCAGTTCATTTAGACGATCGGGCCGATGCTCGGGCGAAGCCTCACAGCGATGCATTTTTGTAGACCTAAAAATTATTCCAAGCAACCTCTAAGATCAATCACGCCATTCCAGATATGTTTTTAATATTTTTTATGCTTTAAATTTAATTTTTGCAATATTATTTGCTTAAGCATGATAAGTATATATTAATATTTTTGCATGAATAAATGATTTGCTATAAGTTATGCATTGTCAATGCCAAAATATATTTGAGAATGTTATGTGATTGCTTATACATTTTAAATGTCATTGTACATGCGAATCACTACTTGAAAAATGAATATTTGTTTTATTATTTTTTAAAATACATTTCAAGCAAATCCATTATTTTTGCTGGGGAGTAGGCCCCTTAAATTACAATATATATATATATATATATATATATATATATATATATATATATATATATATATATATATATATATATATATATATATATATATATATATATATATATATATATCTTTTATTATGCTAATTATTATATTTAATTTAATTAGAATTCATTATTACTTGAATAAATTAATTGGAGTTTATAGCATGCTATGTTTGTAAAAATACTGCTAAATTACTCTTTATTACAATATTCAGCATAAAATTACTAAAGTTTACTTGGACTTCGCATGACATACATGAATATTTTTTTGCAAATATTATCACATAAAAAATTGTCATGACATTTATGTTATTGAATTAATATTAATTTAAATATTGTACTACACATCTATTTTGGTTGGGTTTTCCGATTCTTTAGGTCTCCTAATGAGCATATTATTATTTTATTTGATCTCTTTCTTATTTGTTTTTTAAGTTAGGGCTCATTAATATGCTAAGACTCAATAGCAAATATTGGTGCACTTCAATGCAACAGGCCCAAATTTCAATGATTTTTATTAGGCTGATGCTTTTTTAATTTAATTTACTTATTTCTTGCGTGAAAAAGTTTGCTTTGAGAATTACTAGTCAGTAGCATATTCAAGTCGAAGATGTTTCTTCCATTCGTAATGCATTTTTATGGACCTAAAGACGTTTCAAGCAATTTTCAAGATTGAACATGCCAGTCTAGATATGTTTCCTAAATTTATCATGTCTTAAATTTATTTGTCATTATTAATTGCATAAATAAAAGGCATATACATTAATTTTTTTTCATGCGTAAAATTATTTGCCGTGATTATGCATTTTCAATAGAAAATATATTTTTAAGCATAATATATGATTCATTATGCTATTTAAATATTAATTTAAATGCAAATTGATGCTTAAAATGAATATTTATATTAAAATTAAATTAATTTTTCATAAAATGGATTTTATGCAAATCCATTATTTTCATGGGGAGAAGGAGTCCGTCAAAAGTACCAAATCATTGTGAATTATTTTTCTAAAATTCATTATTTGAATAAATTTCTCAATTTGAGCTTAGAATATTCTCTATTTGCAAAGAATTTTCCAAATAACTCTTTCTTGCAAGGTTAAATTTATAAGTTATTACGCCTACTAGGCTTCGCATAATTCATGATACACATGGATATTTATTATCATCACATAATTGATATGCATATCTATAAACCCTTAGTTTTGTACTCTCATGATCCAACTGCAGCATGACACATGCCAAGGTTAATATACTATGCAGAGCCAGTATGACAGTTCCGCTAGTCAATTAGCGGGCAGGGGTCAAAGGGGTAGCGCTCCATTGAAAAAATGGATTTCCTCAAGTTTGCACCTCTTGATGACTGACACTCGATTATGAACCAATTGAATTAAACTGGGCTTAAATCATATTAGAAATAGGCTAGAACTGGCCAAAACAGGTTAAATGGGTCAAACCGAGACAAATTGAACCGGGTGGCACCAAATGAGTGTCGGCCAAATGGGCAGTACAAAATTAGTACCAGTAGAACGGGTGGGACTAGGCTGGCCAGCACATATGTGATGCCGTCGGCTTGGCATGCACAAAATCGGTGCCATCGACACTCCAATTTCTTTCTAATTGGCCTTCAATTTTTCTTATAAATAGGAGTATGCCCCCAACCATTTGACACAGATAGTTTTAGATACAAAAATCCTCAATTTCTATCATATCTTTTGGTTTTCTTTATGTTTAACTCTTTCTGTGCAAGGTTCATTTTGTGAGATCCTAATCCAAGGTGGAGCTTAGATCCGATGCTAGACTTATCCCATTCATATGAAGAAAGCGTAAAGCCAAAGTATATTTCTTTTTTTGAGATTTTTTAAATCAGATCTAGAATTCTCTCTCTTATATCTTTCTTTAGGTCTGAAACTGAAAAGATCTAAAGTTGTCAATTTTAAATTTGAGCTAAATTAACAAATCAAATTAACCTTTTCCAAAACCCCTCCGCAAAAAGGCAGAACTGCTTGGGGTTTGATTTCCATTCAAAGAGATATGTATGCCTGCCAAATGCCAATCTTTAAGCATCAACTCCAAAATATTTTTAAAAATAATTCCCCTTTCCTTCATCTTTTTTTAATGAGATTATTTTTATTTTTTTATTTTTTATTTCATATAATTGTGTTGTTTCTTTCATGCTAATCTCTTTTTGATTTGTTAATTCTTATAATTAGTTGAGGAATGCGTGCTTTTCCTAGTACTCATAAGGGCTAGAGAAAAGATCCTATTTATTTTTAATCCATTTTGTCTGTAATAATTCTTAAGTAGATTTTATTTTATTTATTACTTTACAACTATCATGCATTGCACGAATATTATTGTTTATGCATCATCCTTATTTATGTTCATGCATTATGTAAATTATTCATAAAATTTATTTTAAGTCATTTTAAATTAAATTTTCCAAACTTATGTTTTTCTAAATAAATAAAAAACCTAGTCCTTGAATTATTTTTGGTAATCGAAGACTAGTGCACTTTTTCTATTAGGATAAAATTAGAGTCATTTAATTGGGTTTTTACCTTAACTTTTTTTTTCCAAATAAATATAATATTAAGGTGGGGATTCTAACATCTTTTCAAAATCAATTTATTTGAACCCAGGGTTCTATCATGAGTTCAAACTCAAATGAGCATTTCGATCTCACTTAGTGGATTGGACTGGTGCTCAAGCGAGACCTCATAGCTGGCGACTCCACCAGGGAACACCTGTTTTTTAATAAAGGAAATAAGAGGATTACTAGTTGGTTTAAATCAAAGTTTGGAATACATAAATGACTTTTCATGCATCATTTGCATAGGCTCTTCGCCTACCAACCTAGTTCTAGGAAAACAAATGGATAGTGAGTAACATTGAGTGGGTAACCCTCCTTGCATCAATTTACCAATAGTGAAATCATCCATCCCGCGATGAATCCTTTAATCCTTTTAAAGGAGCAACAACCATGCACATACTGTTGGACCCATGTGAGGCTCCTTGACTCATATGTTGTTAGGTATATCACTGCTTTAGTGTGATGGGTACCTTATGCAAGTCACATTCACCCTCTCATGTAATGAACCTAGATCTTGACCTTACATTGTATGTACCATAATCAAAACCTTGTATCTTTACATTCTCATGAAATGTTTCCCTATGCGTATCAGGTATTCATCTCAAATCTAAGTTGCACCTTGAATAGAAGAAGGGTCATATACTCACTTCTATCTAAATAACTTCACTTCTAAACCTCAAATACTCTCACCTCTTTCCTAATTGCTTTTGCTCCTACAAACCTTAAACCATCACCCTAATCTTTAACCCTAAACACCATAACGTTAGCCACACATCTTAAACACTATTCCCTTAGCTCTAATGTAATACCTAAGGGTTTCATAACTTATCCTAGTTACTAATGATACTAGAGGACAAGGTTTTTGAATGTTAACATAGTATAGAAATGAAAGGGAATCGGTTAGAAACTTTATGCATCATTTGAAACATTGGCCTAGTTTATGATTCTTTTATGACTAATTGTGCTCTAATGAATTAAATAAAGCTCATATGATAACTTATGGGGTATAGGAAGAAGATTGAGAGTACAATTTAGAAAGTGAAAGTGAAAGTGAAAGGAAAGAAAGAAAATTAAAAGGAAAGTTTTTAAGTATGTTAGTGGGCTTATAGGCTTATTAATGGGCCTTAGAACATATAAGACCCAAGCCCAACAATGGGGACCAGCCCATGGGCCTAAGGTTGAAGGAAACATCAAGCCTATAAGTTAGAATGGTAAGCCCAATAAAAATTTGATGTAGAGATGGAGTCACCAAATTGGACTTGTAGCCACCAAAGTTGACTTAAGACAAATCTTTAACCAAGTTGGATTTTTAATCTTCCTACAAAAATGACTAGGTGCATACTTTTAGCATTTTAATGCCTCATGATGAACATCACTTAATTTGATGAAATCTTAGCCATACAAATGAAGGTAGATCATAGCCATCCATTAAGATCAAATCTTAGCCATTGGATGAAGTTTAATCAAATCCTCACTATCCAACCTATCATATATATATGTTAATTCATCTTATGTGCACTATTTACAAATCTCTACACCATAAGCCTCACATCAACTAAAAGAAAACTCTCTTTACACCAACATTAACAAGGAACCTCAATAAATCAAAGTTACCCAAGGTAAGAAATCTTGTTCATCCTTTCCTTTCTATGTTCTAAGTATGATTTTAGAATTTTAGTTACACAAAATTTCTTCTACACCATATACTTACATTCGGCCATAAGGGTGTGTATGTATAAGATGTAGTTTTGGATGTTCTTAGATGAAATATGGAGATATGGCCAAAGATTTAAAGGATTAATATGAAGATGGGTAAAGAAAGCATGAAAGTTAACTAAATCTACTAGGTATTGAATTCAGCCAATAGGAAGAACTTGACAAAAAAGTGTTCTAAATTCTAATTGAATGCATCTATCATTATTTTATATGGTAAAAAATGATTTGAAAGTGTTAAAAAGAATTTTAGGGACTATGAACCCTCAAATTTACACCCTTGGGATTTGGTTGCAGCTTGACACTTGTTAAAATTAGTACGCTACGCAGAGTTAGTACAGTCCCACTAGTTAGTTAACTGGCAGGGGTCAAGGGGCAGCGCCTTGTTAAAAATAAATTTCCTTAAAATTGCACCTTCAGATAGCTATCACTTGATTAGAAATCCATAGAATCAAACTGGGCCCAAATCAGATAAAAAATGGATGAGAATGGGCTGAAAAATAAGGCGCGGCAACCTACGGGCCATCTGCCTTAGTGGGCACTATGGTTGCCCAGAAAGCTTTGCGATTGCTGTAGCCCCTGATCAATTACTGCAGTGCATTTGTTCCTGATCCCACACTAAAAATTCATTATTTTGAGCTTTCAAACTCCCCCTATAAATACCTTGCATCTCTTAATAACATCCACACGTTACATGCTTCTATACTCTCCCTAAAGCTTTCTAAACCCTATTCCAAAACCTATTCCATCACATAAAATCCTATTCATAAGCCTCCTAGTCATCTTAAACCTTATCTCTAAGCCTCCTAATCAAGAAAAGGTGCAATTCAAATTCTTTCTTTCAAAGGGAATTTGTGGTATTCAAGCAAAGGTGGTCTAAAGTCCTTCCTTCAAAAAGAGTTCGTACAATTCAAGTGTCTTTCTTCTAAAAGAAGTGCTTGTGCTATCCCCTAAGCTAAGGTGGAATTCATATCTGGTGCCAAGCTTGCTCTTTACATTTCTTGCCTCCGAAAGCCTAAGGTAAAAGTTATTTCCTTTTCCTTTTTAATTCCAATTTTAAGATCTAAATATGAAAAGATCCAAATTTTGTTAATTAAAATCTGACCTAATTAATAAATCTCTAAGCTCTTAAAATCAATCAAAACATGATAACAAAGGCAATAACTTAAAAATCACTCCTTCCCAAGAAGGAAGAGCTATGTGAGGTTTGATTCCTATTTAAAGGATATGCAGGCACGCCATCTCTAAGGCATCAACTCTGCTAAAATTAACAACTTCTTCTCTCTATCACCTTCTTCACATAGTTTATGATCAAAATTGCTTTTCTTAAATAAAAGTCAAAATTTTAGTTCTTTTTATTACAATTGTTTTATTACTTTTTCTTACTTTATTTGTTTAGATTGTGTTTGGGGAATGTATGTTTTTTCTAGAACCCATAAGGGCTAGAGGAAAGATCTCCTGATTTTGACATTTTGACTTGTAATAGTTTTAAATAGTTTCCATTATTTTTCACATTTTTTAATTGTTATTATCTCATATTTGCCATACATTGCACTGTGAACTCTCAAATTTGCACCTTCAAATAACCGATACTCAATTACAAACTTGTAGAATCAAACTGGGCTTAAATCGAATATAAACTGGACGAGAACAGAGTGAAAAATGGCGTATAGACCTATAGTGACCACACAGGGCAGTCTGTGACCGCATAGACCTTGTGCCAAATCGCAAAGGCCCTGTGTAGAACAACACAAGTTTTGTGTAGTTACCATTTGCTGCTGTGCGGTCGCATGGGTTCCGCGCGGTCTAGAAGCCTCCATGTGCAGTTCCTGAAGCCTCCTATACAGTTTCATGCCTTGGGAAATGAATCCCACATCGAAAGTTCATCATTTTTCCTCTCAACTTTCTCCCTATAAAAGCTACACCTCCCTACCTCATTTTCTCACTCAGAATTGCTTAATGAAACTAATTGATTTCAAATCAATTAATATTTTCTAAAGTCTAGTCTGAAAGGAATGAACTTTTTAGTTTAAAATTTTATTTTATTATATTTGGGTGGTTGTTTCGAGGTAGCTCTCCTCAAATTAGTTTGAGGAGGTCCCAATAACACCGTCCAAGTCACCATTCAAAGGTTGTCATTCTGCCGAGCTAAGAAAGTGGAATTGCAATCCGACCACCCGCTTCATCCGCCCTACGTCCTCAAGCCTCATCTTCATAAGGTATTTATTTTCTTTTTTTTTTTATTTTGTTATTTTCTTGTTTTATTTTGTTTTGTTTTATTCTTTTGCTTTATATTGTTTTGTTTGGTTTTTTATTTTTTCCTTACGATTGCTTAAATTGTTCTTTTCATTTATTATTTCTTTGCTTTGCATGTTTTATCATTTTCTCTTATTATTTTGAGGCATATTGATTAGAATCTAATTTAATTGACTTGGTAAATGATTTGAATTGTTGCATTGATTTGTTAATTAAAACCTGACCTAATTAACAACTTGGTAATCAATCAATCTAATTTAATCAATCAACCCACATTTCGATCAATGAACTGAAACATAATAAAATGGATAGGCTAAACTAACCCCTTCATAAGAATGGTGAACTACATAGATTTTGATTCCCATTCAAAGGATACATAGGCTTGCTTGTTTAAAGCATCAAATCCAATTTAAATAAGAAATAATCCTTCTTTGTGCTATTTGTTTTTAGTTTGTTTTCTTTATGATGTTGGTTTTATTTCTCTATTTCTTCATTTGTTACTTTGGAATTATTTTGGGGAATGTGTGACTTCCCTAGAACCCATAAGGGCTAGAGGAAGTATCCCCTCTTTTGTTTTTAAATTGTAAGTTAATTCCTTTACTTTATTGCTTTAGTTTTCCGCTTAGAATGAATGTTTATCTATTTATTTATTCATGCATTATATAATTATTCATGCATTATATAAATTGCTCATGAAATTTATTTTAAGTCATTTTATATTAAAATTACGAAACTAATTATCTTAAAATAAATTGAAAACCTAGTCCCCGAATCCTCTTTAGTTTCAAGGTTAGTGATCTTTTCTTTTGGGATATTAATTGGAGTCAATTTGAGTTTTTCCCTTAATCTTTTTTCAAATAAAATAAAATAAATGTGGCAACTCCTTTTGTAACAACCCACACCTACCTTAGAAATTTTCGTGACAATTACTTAGAATTAATTAGGGCTAAGTGTGTGCTTTATGGAAATTTATGTGCTATGTCATCAATGAGTATGTGACATGTTAAATTAATTTTAATATGCATAATATGAGTTATTATTGTGAAATAAATGATTTACATGAAATGCATTTGTATAAAATAAATTATTTAAATAAAATAAATTTTCATGCATAAAGTCAATTTTTAAGCATAAAATATTTTTATGAATATTTTAAAATAATTTTTAAATAAATTTTTATGGGAGAAATATTACTATAAATAATAAGAAAAATATTTTTACTTAATTACCTATAATCAGCCCCTAATTTAAATAAAAAGCCAAAATGCCTAAAAGCACACTCTCCAAAAACCCTCATAACCTAGCTCATTAAGGCTATTAGTGGAAATTGCCTAAGACCCTACGTTTAAAACACCAAAATTTACCCAGCGCTAATGTTCCAATAGCCACCCTCCGTTATTTTTGTATTTTTATAGAAAATTCTCTCAAAACAATTCTCTCTATCGAAATTAAGAAAACACCTTCAATTTTACGATTTCTTGACCGTAATCGTAAGTTTTTCTTCTCTTTCAATTCCTTAATTGATTTCTATGAATTAAATTATGAGAAAATTTTTTTGAACTAGGTATTTACTGATTTTTATAGATTAATTCAGTTTGGGTGAGTTTTTGAAAAAGAAATTTAATTTTTTACCGAAAACACAAATCTTTCTATGCGATTCTCCAAAGGTGAATCCTGTAACTTAAAATTAAAATTTTTATGCATAAACATTACTGGGGGGCCAGGCAATTTCCGTACCATTGCAATTCTAAATTGATTTTTGATGTGTTTTGATGAAAAATATTGAATTAAATCATATTTCTGCATATTATTGTAATGACCGAAAAGTTTCAGAAAATAAGAAAATTCAAGGTTTTCGCTCTAGAACTTGGAAGTTAGAAAATTCTATGATTTGACAACTCAATGACTACCGATTTGTGATGTTTTATATTCTAAATTGATATTTGTTTTGTTTGGATGAAAAATAATGATTTAAATCATGTGTTTATATATTACTGTAATGAACAGAAAGTGCGAAAAGCGCGAAAACTCATGATTTTCACTGTAAACCTTGAAACTTGGAATTTTCATGCATAATTATGATCAATGGCTATTGATTCATACATGAGGATGTTCTAAACTAAGATTTGTTGTGATTGAATGAAAAATAATGGTTTAAACCATCTATTTACATATTACTGTAATGACCGAAAAATACCAAAAACAAGAAAAACTCATGATTTTGCATCCAAAAACCCAAAATTTGAATTTTCATGTATGAGACATACCTATTGCTGCCAATTCATGTAGATTAATGTTCTAAAATGATTTTTGTTATGTTTACATGAAAAATCTTGATTCAAACAATGTTTTTACATATTATTATAATAGATGGAAAGTGCAAAAAGTGAGAAAATTCAGTTTTCCCTCTAATGGAGCATTCAACCTATCATGAGATTTTTATCCCAATATCTATAATTTTTATGTGATATATTTTAATGATTATTGACATGTATGTATGTATGATAAATGGTTAAATTGCATGTTGGTTGAAGGAATGACACTAGACAAGCCTAGAGGCACTTTGGTATACTTAAGGCATCTTAACTTTATGTTGTGATTAGAAGGTGAATGTGATTGGGAAATATGGAAATAGATGTTATGATGACTTGATAATGAATTAATGTTCTTGAATTGATAAAGAAGTTGATTGAATGAATGGGTCATAAGAGATAAGCATGACACTTGAAAGGTTATTTGTTAAATTGACATGTATGGAAGTGTTAAGTGTACTAAGTTGATTGATAAAGTGAATTGATATTAAGATAATGATATTGTGTTGACCTTAGAAAGGTATTGATATGAATTATGATGTATTTTCATATGAGCCTATTAAGGTTAAGTGTACAAGACTTTTAAAGTCAGCCTATTATATACAAATGATGAATGCACTTATATGTGCAACTCTAAGTATATGTGAATGCTATATGTGCATAGGGTAGTTATGGGATAGCATAGCAACATGATTGAATAAATACTAAGTATTGAATTAAATATTATGATAGAGTTTGAGGAGTCTTAGAAGTCCAAGGACTACGTGAATTAGGAGCAAAGGAACCACAAGGTGAGTAAACACTGTATTTATGCTGTAAGTATAACTAACATTATGTTATGTTACAAATATGTGATATCATGTTATATGAGCCTTTGAGATCTTGAAACCCAAGTTCTTTCTATTTTAAAATGAAACTCTATGATTTCTTTGTTAAGCTTGGGTTGCCAAAGGACAATTGGTCCAAAAAATCATTTTTGTTTATCCAATGATAATTCCTTTATGATTATTGCCCTAGCCTATATTCTTTCTAGAACTGCACTATTTTTGTACCTATTGTTCAAAAAGTTAAATTGCTATTGTTATTGTGATACATGTTATTGTTGCTTTAAATGTTGTTGTTATATGTGAATCCATTAGCTCTAGCTATGGTACCTTTAACCCTTTTATGTAGAAGTTCTCGTGCCGATATGGGTAATCATCGAAACTTGTGCACACGGTCTTACCCGTTGGATTGGGGTAGTGTATCCATCTCATCTAGAAAGGGGCGGTTCTAGCCATGGGGTCTGATCAGCTTCGCGCCTTCTAAGTGATAGGTGTTAGAATTTGGTTTAATGCTACCTCTCCTTTAAGTGTTTGAGTGATAGAGCAACAGCCTTCACTCTGTAAATGTTATAACTGTGATTTTTGCAAACTTGTTAAATTGAACCCTTGCTAAATTGCAACTTGATTCATTAATTGAAAATCATAAACTATATGTATAAGTTATGAGTTTCCTTTTAATGAATATATGTTAATGTATGTGCTTTATCATTAACTCATTGAGATCATCTATCTTATCCATTTTTTCTTGTGTGGTTCTATGAGGCCTCACCCGAGCACCTAGTCTGATCCGCTAGAGGGAATAAAAAATGCCTATTTGGGAGAAACATCACGATTAGAACTCGCTATGAGTTCAGAAAATTGTATTTTTATAAGCAAAAGGAGTCACCACTTTAATATTGTTTATTTTAGTTGGGAAAATTAAAGGAAAAACCTAATTTAATTGACTCCAAAATTACACCATTTATCCTAAGGAAAAGCACTAATCCTCAAATGAACAAAGAGGATTTGGAGACTAGGTTTTGGTTAAAACAATACTAAAAATTTAGTTTGGCTTAAATACGAAATAGCTTTTGTAAGAAAGAAGTTTTTATGTATGCAGGAACAGATATAATATGATGTATAAAACAAATATTACTCATGCAATGCATGAAAAATATAAAATAATGACAATTACAAAATGCAAAAAGATAAGGGAGAAACTACATAAAACTATTACAAGTCAAAATATCAAGATCAGGGGATCTTTCCTCTAGCCCTTATGACTTCTAGGAAAAGCACACATTCTCCAAATGTAATTTAAACAACTAAAGTATGAAAAATAATAAAACAATTATAATAAAAAGAACTAAAATTTTGACTTTTATTTAAGAAAAACAATTTCAATCCTAAGCTATATGAAGAAGGTGATAGAGAGAAGAAGTTGTTAATTTTAGCGGAGTTGAATGCCTTAGAGATGGCAAGCCTGCATATCCCTTTGAATGGGAATCAAACCCTACGTAGTTCTTCCTTCTTGCGAAGAAGAGGTTTCTTAGTCATTGCCTTTGTTATCATGTTTTGATTGATTTTAAGGGCTTAGGGATTTGTTAATTAGGTCAGATTTTAATAAGCAAAATTAGATCTTTTCAGATTTAGATCTTGAAATTGAAATTGAAAAGGAAAAAGAAAGAACTTTTACCTTTGGCTCTCGGCAGCGAGGAACGTAGGGAGCAAGTTTGGCACCAGATCTAAGTTCCATCTTAACTTGGGGATAGCACGGGCACTCCTTTTGGAAGAAGGACTCTTGAATAGTGCAAACTCTTCTTAGAGGGACCTAAATCACACCTTTGCTTAAGAACCACGAATTCCCTTTCAAAGGAATAACTTGAATAGGAAGTTTAGAGATAGGTTTTGAGGTGATTAGGAGGCTTATGAATAGGGTTTAAGGTGATTAGAAAGTTTAATGAATAAGGTTTGAGGTGATGGAAGAAGTTTTAAAATGGGATTTTAGAGATTTGGAGGTTTTGGAAGAGGGTTTTTATGATTAGAAAGGTTAGGAATAGGGTTTTGAAAGCTTTAGGGAGAGTGTAGAAGCATATAATTATGTTTTTTAGTTGTTATGAGGTGCAAGGCATTTATAGGAGGAGTTTGGGGCTAAAAATTCACAGTTTCCTAGTAGGATTTTGAAAGGGGCACGCTGCAGTAATTGAGGTGTCAGCTGCAGTAACCACAGAGTCCTTTGCAGTAACTGTAGAGTCGACTGTGGTAGCCAATTGGCTATTGCATGGACCTCTGTGGTAACCGTAGAGGCAGCTACGATAATCACAGCTGGCTGTGAGTTATCGTAGTGGGCCCGCGGGCTGTTGTAGTTCATTTTTCAGTCCATTCTTATCCGTTTTTGGTTCGATTTGAGCCCAGTTTGATTCTATAGGTTCATAATCAAGTGGTAATCATTTGAAGGTGCAAGTTTCAAGAAATTTTTTTTCAATGGGTGCTGCCCCTTTGACTCCTGCTTGCTAACTGGCTAACGGGACCGTCGTATGCATAACGCATGAATCTTAGCAATTGTTAAGCTGTGGTTGGATTCTAAAGGTGCAAATTTGAGGGTTCACAGGTTCTAGGTGAGCAAATGTGAGGAGGCAAGGCGATGGCTCAAGCATTCTACTTCACTTGGGGATTTCTTGTTAAAGTCATTAATAATACCATGCTATAAAGTGTTGTCATTAGATGCTCCGATAATATTTATTTTTAATGTTTATTTTGAGATGTTATTTATTAAGTTTGAAGTGTCTAATTACTGTCTTTCGCAATTAAAGGTTTTCATATAATGTTTTAAATGAGTTATTGTATAAGGTTTGATACGATCCTAGGTATGATTTGTATATGTGTAAGTGGATTCTATAGACGTGGGTGACCTTACATCTTCTTGTGTTTTAGGACCATCATATCTTTAAAGTTGGGATGTGACAAAGTTGGTATCAGAGCCCAGCCCACAGGTCCTAAGATCGAAACCTGGCTCTGATACAAAGTTGGTATCAGAGCCATAGTTTTAAAGTCTAGTTTAGACTTGTCTATTTATTGGGTTAATTAAGTGTAATCCTGGAGCATAGGAATTTTTTTTTGTCATGTTATTTGCAGTCTATCATTAGCATAGTTTCGTGAATCCTAGTAGGTTTTAGTAATCCTTGTTATTGTTTGCTTGCCTTACGATTCTTTTGGTAGATGACCAAGAAGATTACCCCTGCTTGAGGACCATGACCTAGAGCACCCCATGTGACTTGCAAGAGGACTTGCCCTAAGATGTTTGAAAAAGTCATATATGTGATTTGCCCCACGAGGAGGAGACCCCTGATGAAGAGGAGGACCCTAAAGAGTGCCTGGATCCTGATTGGGTTTATAGTAAGATCCAGAAATTTGAGGATGATTACTCATATTTGAAAGAGGAAAATTGACATCTTAGGCTTTTGATTCAGACCTTAAGAGAGGATGTAGAGCAGCTCAAGGCAGGGATTGATGAGCATGGGGGAGACTACTCACCAGCGAGGTCTTTGTCTTCGACTAGTCACCAACCAGGTGGAGATCTTCTTTGTTACGAATGTGGCAGTAGTGACCATGTCATTGTCAATTGCCTTAGTAGAGGACACAAGAGAGCTAAGACAAGTAGTTGGTGATGATCGACATAACAACATAGTGCGTTATATGATGTGAATGATATTTCCCTTTAATTGCCTAGTCATTTAGAATGAGATGATTTCCTTTATTGCTATGATATGATTAACTTACCATGATAGGAGGTTATTTTCATATTATGAGATATATGCTATTTGATTGTCATATGTGATATGTGCTAAACTATGTGATATATGATGTATATATGACATGTGTTTAGTGATGTGATATGATAAATGCATGATGATTATGCTAGTACAATAGTAGGGTTAAATGGGTTAGAATAAGGGATTAGTACTAAATTCCCTTATCGTGATAAGCAGAATGCCTCCCAAAAAGAAGGTTCGCATAGTTGCCCAGCCCGTCAGGGCAAATGATGATGTTATATCAGACACTGCATCAAATGCTGCCTCTGCACCTGTACAGTCAAGAGAAAGATCCAATTTGAGAGCACCAACCATAGGCTCTAGTGAGCAAGCATCTTCATTGGAGGTGCAAGCTATTGTGAGGAAATGAGAGACTTGTGCAAGGAAATGGACAAGCTACGAGCTCAAAGGCGGGAAGCATCGCCAACTCAAGAAAGGAATGGAGTTCTGCCACCTATGATAGTGGCACCTACTCGGAGAGAGAGGAAGCGGTTACCTAACGAAGGAATGACCATAGCAGAGTTCAAGAGGCTACAACCGCCTACCTTCTATGGTGAGGAGGGTGATGACCCACATAAATTCTTAAATGAGATGGACAAGCTAGTCTGTCAATTGTCTTACTTAGATGCCTGAGTGATCAAATTTGTAGGACTCTAACTTAAGAAGGAAGCTTGGTACTAGTGTAAGAGGAACATTAAAGAATGGCTTTATGGAGCAGACCCACCCACGTGGGCAGAGTTCATGCAAGAAGTAATGGATCAGTTTTTGCCTGAAGGTGAAAGGCAAGATAGGGCATTGCAATTCGAGTAGCTAAAGCAAAAACCTGGAATGACAGTATCAGAGTGTGCCAAGGAGTTCAATCGACTTAGTCGATTTGCTATCACCATCGTTCCTATCGAAGCTAGTTGCATTAACCGATTCTTAAGAGGATTAATCATGCCTCTGTTCAATTCATTGGTAGTAATGGAATTTCCAACCTTGGCCAAGTTGATAAATAAGGCCAAGATAATGGAAAAAAGGTACAAAAGCGGAGAGAGCCGAATGAGCTAAATGAGACCAAAAAGGGAAGCATAGGAAGAAAGGTCATAGAGGATAGCATAGAGGAGGAGGAGGCCCAAAGAAGGAATCTTCAACACCTAGACCACGGAATGGTCAAGCCAAGCAGGAACTCCCCACTTGCGGTAAATGTGGAAAAAAGCATCTTGGAATTTGTAAAAAGATTCTGGTGCATGCCTTAAGTGTGGGCAAATGGGATACTTCATTAAGGATTGCCCTCAGATAAGGAGTCAAGGGAATAGGACCACAGCACATCCACAATCTTGACCATTCCAATCGCAAAGGCAAGGAGCCAAGAATAAGGGGCCAGCGGTTAGGAATGCACAGGCAACATAGAATAAGGGCAAAGGTTGAGTCTTTGCCTTAAATCAGTAAGAGGCCACATAGCCATTATAGGTATCATCCCCATCCAAAATTCTAGTGCAAAATGTTTGATTGATTCTGGTGCTATCCATTCTTTTGTGTCGCCCTGTTTTGCTAAGAGTTTGGATAGAAATAAGGAATTAATGAGTGAATCTTTAGTAGTATCAACTCCTTTGGGGGAGGTGATGGAAGTTAAGTATGGGTTTAAGGGTTGTGAGGTAGATATTAATGGACAAAAACTTCCTATAGAATTGCTAGAATTGGATGTACTAGAATTTGATGTGATATTAAGGATGGACTGGTTGTATAAGTATAGAGCTTGTATTGACTATAGAGAGAAACTTGCCAAGTTTCGAACTAAGGATGGGAAGAAATTTGTGTATCAAGGAGATAGGATTGAGAATCCTTTGAATTTTATATCAGCTTTGGGAGTAAGGAGGATGTTAAGGAAAGGGTGCTAAGTGTACCTAGCCCATATGATTGATACTGACATGGAGGCTGCTGTTCGAGATAAGAGCATTCTAGTGGTGGATGAATTCATGGATGTCTTCTCAGAAGATCTACCTAGAATACTACCTGACCGTAAAATTGAGTTCAACATTGAATTGCTACCTAGTATGCAACCTATATCAATACTGCCATATCATATGGCACCAATCGAGTTGAAAGAATTAAAGATGCAATTGCATGATCTACTCGACAAAGGTTTTATCCAATTGAGTAGCTCACTATAGGGCGTTCCAGTGCTGTTCATAAAGAAGAAGGATGGCTCATTTTGGATGTGCATTGACTATCGCCAGCTTAACAAAGTCACTATGAAGAATAGATATCCTTTGCCAAGGATTGATGATCTTTTTAATCAATTGCAAGGAGCTAGTCACTTCTCCAAGATTGATTTAAGGTCTGGCTATCATCAACTAAAGATTCGTAGTGAAGACATTTACAAGACTACCTTCCGTACTAGATATGGACATTATGAGTTCACGGTTCTACCATTCAGTCTGACAAATGCTCCTGCTGCTTTCATAGACTTGATGAATCGAGTATTCAGGCTATTTCTTAATAAGTTTGTGATCGTGTTCATTGATGACATCCTAATTTACTCTAAGAGTAAAGAAGAGCGTGAAGAACATTTGAGGATTATGCTACAAACACTATGTGATCACCAGTTAAACGCTAAGCTATCTAAGTGCGAGTTTTGGATGGAGTCTATCAACTTTCTTAGACATGTAGTAAGTAAGGAAGGGATTTAAGTGGATCCTAAGAAAGTTGAAGTGGTAGCAAGTTAGCCACAGCCCATAACAGTTTTAGAAGTACAGAGTTTCTTAGGTATGGCTTGGTATTATCGCAGATTCGTGCAGGACTTGGATGCGTCTTGATGCAAAATGGTAAAGTCATCGCCTATGCATCATGACAACTAAAGAGGCATAAAGTGAATTACCCTACTCATGATTTGGAATTAGCTGCCATAGTGTTCGCTCTAAAGATTTGGAGACATTATATGTATGGAACAAACTGTGAGATCTACACAAAACAAAGTTTATCCAATGATAGTTCCTTTATGATTATTGCCCTAGCCTATATTCTTTCTAGAACTGCACTATTCTTGTACCTATTGTTCAAAAAGCTAAATTGTTATTATTATTGTGATACATGTTATTGTTGCTTTAAATGTTATTGTTATATATGAATACCATTAGCTCTAGTTAGAGTACCTTTAACCCTTTTATGCAGAAGTCCTCGTGCCGATATGGGTAAATATCGAAACTTATGCACATAGTCTTAACCCGATGGATAGGGATAGTGCATTCACCTCAGCTAGAAAGGGGTGGTTCTAGCCATGGAGCCTCATCAGCTTCACGCCTTCTAAGTGATAAGAGTTGGAATTTGGTTTAATGCCACCTCTCCTCTAAGTGTTCGAGTGATAGAGTAACAGTCTTTACTCTCTAAGTGTTATAAGTGTGATTTCTGCAAACTTGTTAAATGGAACCCTTGCTAAATTGCAACTTGATTCATGAATTGAAAATCATGAACTATATGTATAAGTTATGAGTTTCCTTTTCAAAGGAATATATGTTAATGTGTGTGCCTTATCGTTTACTCATTGAGATCATCTATCTCACCCCTTTTTCCTTGTGTGGTTCCAGGTGAGCAAATGTGAGGAGGAAAGGTGGTGGCTCAAGCATTCTACTTCGCTTGGAGATTCCTTGTCAAAGTTATTAATAATACCATGCTATGAAGTGTTGTCATTAGATGCTCCAGGAATATTTATTTTTGATGTTTATTTTGAGATGTTATTTATTAAGGTTTTTGAGTAAATTATGAATATTATTTCCTTATGGATTATATGTGAAGTGTCTAATTACCGTCTTCCACAATTAAAGGTTTTCATATAATATTTTAAATGAGTTATTGTATGAGGTTTGGTATGATCCTAGGCATAATTTGTATATGTGTAAGTGGGTTCTACGGGTGTGGGTGACCTTACGTCTCCTCGTATTCTAGGACCATCATATCTCTAAAGTTGGGATGTGACACTTTTTGAAATCAACCAATCTAAACCCGAGAGTTCCATCGTGAGTTCAAACCCAAATAAGCATTTTGATTCCTTTTAGCTGGTCAGACAGATGCTAGGGCAAGACCTCATATGCACGAATAATATATGTTTCATGCATCATGTTATATCTGTTCATGCATATATAAAAATCTTCTTTTTATAAAAGCTATTTTGTATTTAAGCCAAACTAACTTTTTTTTTAATTGTTTTACACAAAATCTAGTCTCCAAGCCCTCTTTAGTTATTTGAGGACTAGTGCTTTTCTTTGGGATAAATGGTACAATTTTAGAGTCAATCAAATTGGTTTTCCCTTTAATTTTCCCAACAAAAAAAAACAAAATTAAATTAATGACTCCTTTTGCAAATCATAATTTACAAAATACAATTTTCTAAACTTATAGCGGGTTTCAATCGTAATGTTTTTCCCAAAGAGCATTTTGATTCCCTTTAGCAGATCAAACTGGTGTTTGGGTGAGGCCTCACAGTTCTCTATAGGAAAATATTCGCTGGTATCTTAGCAGAAATCCAAATTTGATGAGTTGGTGGCCAGTAACAGAAAGATTGCCTAGGAATATAACCAAATTAGCAAAGAATTAGATGTCACACATAAGAAAATCCAACTTTTAAAGGATGAGATTGTTGCTCTAGAGGATAAGTCTGTAAGCTTGTTGGTTAAAGGAGGAGATCTACAATAAAAACACCGCAAGATACGAATGGAGATATACTAAGTTGGTAATTCCTTGATTGCTAGCCATGCCCAAATACAATCTTAGGTGTCAAAATGTACAACCTCAGAAGCCAAGCATTTTTGCTGTTGTAGTGAATGGAGAGAGCTCTACTCTTTTGACTTTTCTTTATTATGATCACCTTTGTATAGACATTTAGTCCCTTTTGTCTTTGAGCTTGATATTTCCCTTTTGGACTTTAGGACTTTTATTTTTGTGTTATTTGAATTTGAACTTTATTTTGACAATAATATCATATTCGACTTTGCTTGATTTATTAATAAAGTGGTGTGAGGCCGACCTCTTTACATATTTAAGTTGTGCTGTCAACTTTGTACAAGTCACGATATATATATATATATATATATATATATATATATATATATATATATATATATATATATATATATATATATATATATATATATATATATATATGTATGAACTTTTTTTATTTATTTATAGGTAATAAGTACTTTGGCTGTTGAATCGACCTGCACTAGCTTTCTTATTGTGTTGCTCGAATATTTTTTTGAGATATTTGCCATTGATGAATCTTTTGTAAGGGTTTTCTTGCAAACTTGCTAACTAGTAAGTATTACCTTTGAGCACTTTATGGATTTTGAAAGGGCCTTCCCAGCTTGGTGACCACTTGCCAAATTCTCTACCTTTGGTGCCTATAGGTAAGATCAACTTCCATGCAAATTCTCTCTCTTGAAAGATCTTCTTTTTGATTATTTTATTATATGCTCTTAAGACTTTTTTTTTGTGCATTACCATATGATTGAAAGCCTACATTCTTAATTCTTATATATCTTCCAACTCCATCATCATGGCTTGGTAATAATCATCCAGAGTCAGACCATGCTGTTTGGCCACTCCTAGTGATGGGACAACCACTTTCATTAGAAGGACATCATCATGACTAAGTAAGAGAGAAAAGACTCAAACATGTTATACTTCTCTTCGATGTTCCGTAAGCCTATAATATCTCTGATAGTAGTCGGTGCTAGTCCCTCAGATTATCATCAATCATTTTCTCTAGGATATTGATTATCTTATTTGATGCTTCTACCTACCCAATTGCTTGTGGATAGTAGGGTCTTGAGCTGATTAGCTTGATGTTATAATCATCTGCAAAGTCTCTCATCTTATCACTAGTAAACTTGGTATCTTTTTCTTTGGTAATAAACTATGGGATACCAAACATCTGAATAATAAATTCTTTAATAAACTAAATGACATCTTTTTGCTCCACTTTCTTTATACGTACAACCTCTACTCACTTAGTGAAGTAATCTATAGCTATAATAATGAAGTTATGCCCTTTGAAAGATGTTAGATATATCTTGCCAATCAAATTAATAACCCAAACCTTGATGGATAAGGCTTTAACATGAGATGCAACTCATTAGTAGGTACTGTCTGTTATATTTCCATAGTTTTGGCACTGTTTACATCCTTTTGCATAACTAATATAGTCTTTTTAAGATTGTTGGTTAAAAATAGTCATGCCTCCTAATTAACTATCTCATTTTAATTCATGCCTGGTGTGCTCCATAGATTCCCTCATACACCTGCTTTATTATTTTAATGGATTCTAAAAATCCCAAGCACCTTAGCAGCAATCCATCAAAGCTCTTACGATAAAGTTCTTCTTTTATTAACATAATTTTGAGCTTGAACTTTAAGTCTATAAAAAGTCTTTATGGATGGATTGTTCAGGTAAATATTGAAAGGCTGCCTCTAGTCTCCAATAAGATTGACATTTGTGTTTGAAAGTATTGACATATATCCCCCTTTCCATGATGGATAGATCGCTACATTTCTTATTAACGATCATCCTATAGGTAAGTTCTTCTGTCATTTTAAAAGATTATTTAAACTAACTCATTAGCCTTTTTGTTTGATTCTCTTCGACTATGCAGAAATGATACATCTCCAAAGTCTTCTAATAGTTGTATCATTGATTTGTAGTAAGAAGCTAATGTTAGGCTATTACATTTGTATTCTCTAAAAATTTTGCCTTAAATTTAGTTGTGAGTCTTTTATCACCAATACCTCCTTTCTTTAAGCTTTCTTAAGATCTCCAGCCCAATGATAAGTGCTTTATACTCTGCTTGGTTATTAGTGCAATCAAAGTCCAAAATAAAAAGAAATGGCAGCCTTTACACCTGAAATAGATATGATGATGACTTTAGCCCCTACAGACTTATCAATTTTTGACCCATCAAATTTTAGCACCTAATGGGGTCTTCTCCATTTCATAGATAGGTAAGTTTAATTTTTCCTCCTTTCATTTTTATATTAGGATGGTCCACTAAAAAGTTTGCTAAGGCTTTTCATTTCATTATTTTTAAGGAAAACAAGCTAAGAGGAATTCTACTAAAGTAAAAGACCACTTGCCTATTCAACCAATAATGAGGGGACGATTCAACATGTACTTAACTAAATTAGTTTGTGAGACTACACAAATTTTGATTCTAATAAAGTAATGTTGAAGTTTGAGGCATGCAAAGTATAAGGCAAGACACATTTTTTTAAATAAGTGAGTATTTTATTTCTATTGGAGTGAGAAATCTACTGAGGTAGTAAATTGTTTGTTCTTAACCTATGGAATTGTTTTGTGATAAAAGGCATCCTATAGAATCTTCAAAGCTTAAAAGGTATAGTTTTAAAGGAACTCCCACCCTTAGAGGCATTAAAACTGGAGGATTGCTCAAGTACTCCTTTATCTTTTCAAATGCTTCTTGATGTTAATTTTCCCAAAGGAATTCTTCTTCAGATTTTAGCTTAAGCAATTCAGAAAAGACTTTGGACTTCCCTCCTAAGTTAGAGATTAATCTTCTTAGGTAATTCATTTGCCCCAAGAATCTTTGCAATTTCTTCTTATTTTTAGGAAGTTGAGACTCCATGATTGCTCTTGCCTTATTTTTGTCTATTCATACTTCTCTTTAGTGCACTAGGAATCCCAAAAAGTTTATAGCTTGAACCCTAAAGGCATATTTTAGTGGATTAAGCTTTAATAGGTAGCCCAACTCTCATCCTTTGGAAGTCATTGGTAAGTTGCCTCTATATTTTTTAGCCCAGAGGGCATAATTAACCATTCAAATGTCCCAATGGAACCAGGACACTTAAAGGTAGTTATAGCGAGAAAGACCATTCATGAACGAAAGCAACTCATTTTCAACTACAGCATTAATGAGCAAATCTATAATTGGCATAGCATAAATATCCTTGAGAGTTGCAACATTCAAGTCTACACAAACTATGAGCTTTCTATCTTTTTCGCTACCATGACCACATTGGAAAGCCACTAGGCATATCTGGTAGGTCTTATAAATCCAACTTTAAGTAGTTTTTTAGTTTCATCTTTTACTTTGAGTTCTATATCCTTTGACATCCTCCCCAGGGGCTAATGGTAAGGATAAAAGTCTGCCTTGATAGGTAGTTAGTGTTCTACTAACTTTCTACTCAACCCAGACATTTCATGGTACTTCTAAAAAAAACAATCTTTGAATTCTTGTAATAATTCAATTATTTTTCTTTTTAATGTTGGTTGGAGCAGACTATTGATGTAAGTGACTCTAAGCTCTTCTGGTGCTCTCAAATTGATTTCTTCCAAAGGATCTTAGACTTCAGTCATAATATCATCCAATTTAGGTGGAGCATCTTTCAAATCATGAAGTTGAATTTCTTCCACCATTTCCTTAGGCTATTCTTCTTCAAATATCACCTTATCACTTATAATCTCCTAGGTTTCTTCAGTTATAGCCTATCTAAACCTTGTTGCACCTAGACCTTTAACAAAGTAGCTGCAACTGCTGCCTTTTATTTTTTAGTAAGCTTAATCATCAACTTCCTTAATGATAGGCTAAGTCATTAGCATATGATATGGCATGATAACTAACTTTTGGAGGAGCCTTCTTACATGTTGTTAGCAATCATCTTGATTTACTGTGATAAGTGCTTTTGGCTCAGCATATTTTTTTTCCTTGTGAATTGAATTGGCCTAAAGCTACCATCATAAAATCTTGCATCCACTATATTTGTGCAAGCCTAAATGGTTTCCCATCAGCCTAGACTATTTCCACCTAATCTCCTTTCCAAAATAGGAGGAATTGATCGAGTGAGGAATGTACACACCAATTGGCACGAATCCAATCCCTTCCCAACAGAGCATGATAATTTGCAGTAGAGTTTACCACAAAAAAGGTTGTTAAAGCAGTCTTGCTTCCAACTTGGATCTCCATAGGTAAACTCCTAGAGTCTTTGTAAATTCACCATTAAATGTTGAAATAAATACATCTTTGCTATGAGATATTCTGTAATTTTGCCAAGTTACAAAGCCATACGTAATGGAATGATGTTGACAGCTAACCCATTATCTATTAAGCTCTAGAGGTTAGCCTTCCATTGAGATAAGCCTTACTATAAAATACTTAGATGTGTTTTATCATTCTTTCGACAGGCTTCTGAAGGAATATTAGGCTTAAATTAAGCTGAAGCAACATGGTGGGCGAAATTTCAAACAATTTAAAATTTCACTTACACCTAAATAGGTCCAATAAACATTCATCCAATCATCTAATTAATGTGTAAAACACATAAAAAAGAAAGAAGATCAAGTGGTAATCATATTACCTCTTGAAGTGTATGAACTCCAATTCTTCTTTCCTCTCCAAAAGCTCCCCAAATGTTGAGCCTCTAGATTGTCCACACCAAGCTTCACCTGCAAGGCTCACTTTGATTTGTTTAGATGCTCTTGATTCTCTCTCTTTATAGCCCAATTGAATACAAGATCTTCTAAGACAAATCCTTGGTGATTTGATTTCTTCTAATGACTATGGATGTATCTTTTCAACAAAAGAAACCTTTGTTCTTTCTCAAAGAACAAAGAATAAGAAATGAAGAACAAGAAAATTGATGAACTCTTCTTCTCTTCTCTTCTCTATTAGATTTCTATTAGAAAAGACGTGCAAAAGCCTTCTTAAACTAACAACATCATTTGCATTTAAATAGCCAACCACTATGTTGTTAATTAGGGAACAAATAAGATATTTATTTTGCTTTTTACTTTAAGCTTAAATGGAAAAGACTAATTTACCCTTTATGGTTTATGATAACTTCCATTAAGCCTTATGTAGTTAAAAGACTATTTTGACTTGGTTACCTTTTTCTAACCCCTAAATCCATTATATGGGCTTTAGGGTTGGAGAAAATCTCTAACCCCTGAATTAACTCTCTCGATTTCACAAATGGGCTTGGCCCATTTAGGATTTAGTCCAAAGTTCAAATTAATTCTTTTAACTTATCCATAGTTTTAATTAATTAAATCCTTCTCATTTATATCATATCTAAATTAGGATTTAATTAATAAGAAATCATTTTGGATTTAAACTTCAAGACATGCTAGAGTCTTTGTAAATGTAATTACAAGTTTAATCCTTTTACCACTAATTAATTAATTAAACACTTTAATTAATTATTATGGTAAACCTTTTATCCTTAAGATGAACACTTTTAGGTGTGTGACTTTCTAGGTTTATGTCTAATTAGAAATGGGATTGAGAAAACAATTTTCTTTACTAATGTGCAATCCCTATATCACCCTTAGTCCCATAAGTCATGAGTGACGCCTAGCATAGCATATCATGACTACCTAATTAGAATGAATATGAGTGTTTAATCACTTATTCATTTCATGGACCATTGATCATAATTAACGTACACTAAGATTCCTTCATTATGAAATCCCAATCTTAGCTAGGGTCATGGATTTGTCAAATCCTAATATGCTCCGATCATATGTCTATATCTCAATTCTAATTCTTGATAAAATCGGTTCCTACTAGAAACCCTTAGTAATGAATCTTTACTACCTTGGCTAAGGATTTGATTATCAAGAATAATCAGATAGCATAGGATTTCTTACTTGTTTATTCAAGTTAATGAATTATCTCTTAGCGATCACTTACCTCCATTCATATCTAGTTAGAATTATCACATACCATATACCAATACTTGAATAGCATTAGTATGTAAGTAGTAGCAAATTCCAACTACCGTTGAATGAGATACAATGTCCCTCAAGTCAAAGGATTATATGTACAATTATGACCTAAATGATGATTTATTGACTAGCAATAAAACTCCATGTCATCATCATCTAACGTCACAATTCGATCATTCATCATATGAATATCCACATGTTTATATCAACAATATTTGTCAAATAGTATGATGCTCACTTCTCTATAATCATAAGTATCACATACTGATTATAGATTATAAACAGAGGCGATGGACTTTCGGAATTAATGATGCCCAGTCATTAATCCTATGACCATCAATATTTTAAAGTATTTGTTTAAGAGCTATCTACCATTCATATTCTCAACACTTGAGAATAGATTCTCTTTTAAAAAATACTTATGGACTTTAAATATATATTTAATACAATGGAACAATTTCATTTATAAACATTATTGCCATTTAGGGATAATGTTTTACATTTACATAACTTATACATAGCTCTAGGGCATATCCTCTAATAGTTTCTTAAAGATGACTCTTTTTAGAACTCCAGGTTCTGTAGCTTAGATGGTGACTCCATTACACACCGTAGAATTATATAAGGTTGCCCCTTAGTCTTGAATTTATCCTGAAATTCTTCTTCAGACTGGTAACACCTTCAAAATGAAGCAAGTAAGGTAATTGACACCATGGAACACCTCAAAGGTATGGAAATTTGGCCTACTTTAATTTCTTGTATCCTTCATTTACTATGCCACCCAGAGATTCTAAGTTTATAGGTATATTCTTCAAGGTCTAATTCTTCCTTTGCTCTTCTTTTGTGCTAGCTCCTTCCATTTTTGCAGTTGCCTTTTTCCTTTGAAGTCTCCTCTTTTGAGTTGTAGTAAGAGGTTATGAAAACTTCTTATGGTAGACAAGTTGCCATTGATTCTCAGGAACTTCCGTTGGTGGTAACATGAACCTTGACTACTTTATTTGGTTAGCAGTTGGTGGATGGAAAGTTTATAGCCTACTCCCATTTTTTAGGTTCGATTCAGGTACAATCTTTAGCTGGTTCTTTTGCAAACTCTTAGGAATCCATATATGCTTTGCTTTTTGCTTGGTGCTCTTTGCTTATTTCTCTTTTTCTCATTTATTAGAGCACATAGATCAAATCCAATAGCACTGACAAATGCCATAGGAGTGAAAGGATCTTCATCAATCAGCATTGTCTCTTTCTCTTTCTCAGGGAATTTAAGTATCTCTTAACATTTTTAAAGGACTAGCATGCATTAGTTATATGATTACAAGAGTCATGGTATTTATAATATTCTTTTCCTTTGACTTATTCTTTTGCAGGTATATGGTGGCCTACATGTAAAATAATCAAATCCTCTTTGAGGAGGAAATTAAGGATCTCTTATGTGTTAATCACGTCAAAGATATACTGCATTGAGGGAGCCTGATTCTTTTTCCAAGTATTCCCAGTTTTTAGTGGTGACCTCATCAGTACTGGACAAGCTTGGGATCAAAATTAGTAAGGTCAGCAACAGAAGTTTCTTGGGTACCAACTTCTTGAAAGTAAGTGCCCATTGCTTTCTTTTTTTATTTTGTCGTCTTCATTTATTAACTCCTCATACTCTGCTATTTTTGCAGCTAGCATGTAGAAATCTCTAAATTCCATTCCCTAGAATTTCTTCCTCAGCTCGATGATAAAGTCCTCTTTGTGCCATTTTTACAAACTTGATCTCTGGCAAGAAGACTTTACATCTGCTTCTTAAGTTCTTGAAGCAGGCTATGAAAAGGTTAGCAAACTTCCCTCTTCTTTAAGTCATTTTGGATAGTTTAGCTACACATACCTTAGGCTCTGCTATGAAAAACTAGGTATGGAATTGCCTTTCCATTTCTTGCATGAATATATTGAGTCTCTATCTAGTGTTGAGTACCATGTGAATGTTGCTCTTGTTAATGAATTTGGAAACAGCCTTAGTTTATAAAAATCAAAATTTTTATAATTTGCTAGCTCAACACACTATATTGTAAATCTAGCAATATGTTTTAATGTTGACTATCCATCTTATCCATAAAATAGGGTGAAGTCAAGAATACGATATTCCTTTGGATATGGATTCTCACAATCAATTGCCAGGGGATATGGCATATAGAATTTCGGCCTACCGATTTGACACCAATTGACTATATAATTCTTGAACAATATCTCCAACATCCTTTATATTCAACTAAGCTAAAGGAGGAACACAATGGAATGGAGGAATCTGAGTAGCCTCCAGATATGTGCACTCTTGTTTCCAGTCTTTGATTGCCGCTAAGCTCGAGGCTTATTCATATGGTGCCTCTTCTCCATTATAAACTATAGGATTAATCCTTAGAGTTGTATACCTTTTGAACTATTATGGCTATGTTTGTGCTCATGTGGACTTGCCGCTGTAAGGGCAACCTATATTGATTGGAATTTTGAGGAAAATTCTGAGACTCTTTCCTTTGTTGGAATGCAAGTTGGTGCACCATTGGAAGTATGCCATTATACTCAACAAAATCAATGAAATCCTCAAATGCTTGTCTAGTTGGCTGGTTAAGGCTAGGAGCAACCTCGCCACCAAAAGTAAGAGATTGTCCAAACATTAATTGCTCCAAAAGAGTTTCAATGTCCGCCATAGCTTTTCCCATAAAATATATGTTCTTCTTTAAGCAACAAAGGCAGTCATCAAAACTTTGGAAAGAAAAAGATGTTGGAGCCTCCTGTGTTATTTTCTCCAGAGTATCAACAATCTGACATGGACTTTGATTTTTCTTTTCCATCTGATCAACTATTTGAGGTACTAATCTAAGCACTACTATTACATCCACTTTCTCTACATTGTGAGATATAGTTTCACTAATTTCTTTATTCTTATTGTTCTTTTTTAGCGATTTTGCGTGACAAGAGTCTCATTGGGCATGCCAAAATATTATTGATGCCTTTTTTTTGTTGAATTAGTTTTATACATGCCAAAGACTCTTAGAGGTCTCATTTATTTCTGACTTCTTCAAATGATTGTGAAAAAATACTAAGGGACAATGGTCCCTTAGAGATTCTTGGATAAATTGTATGCAACTTTTCCAATTGTCACCAAATGGTCAAAGAATTGAGAATGAAAAAAAAAATGTTTGTATTAATGTAAAAATGAATACATTAATAACAATTAAAAAATAAATTGCAAGGACTTTGAAATGTAAATAATAAAAGCCAAGAGGCTTGAAAATTTGACAAGAAGTAATATGTGGTGATATGTTATATTAGCCTGTAATAGTCTTCCATGTATATATTATTTTCCAACTAAAAAAAAAAATTAATCCACATCATACTTGGCTATAACAATGGATTGTAATTTTACAGATTCACACACTCAATTGAAATTTTTTGAATGTTATAAACTCAGTTGTTTAATTTTACCAAATTGAAATACCACATTTGTATTATCTCCATTTGGTAGCAACGATGATAGTGCATTAACTGCAAATGCGAACTTTCAATTTTTGGTGAGAAAACATTAGGTTATGATTTGGTTCAAATTTTGAAAGCAATGAAATTACTCATCTCTAAATTTCTTGATCCTTTTGTTGACATAGAGTTTTTTTTATTTTTAAAGAAAAATAAAAGAAATTTAATAGAAGTAGAGATAAGAAGAAAATGGATTGGGGTTGGGGTAAGAAATAAAGAACATTAATGTTAATATTAATTTAATAATAAAATAATACTCCCACTGTTTTATAATAATAAAATATTATATATATATATATATATTAAAAAAACTATTAAATGACAATTAATTTGAAACAATTGTTTTTTCTAAAAGAATGATTATTATGAATTGGAGGGAATAATTTTTAATCAAATTAAATGAGTGTCAATTTTTGTTTTCAAAGACTTAAAATGTCTTTTTGTATGTGTAATCACTCTCCATGCCCATTGAATATGTAAGTGTTCAATTGGTACTATATTGCAAGTTGAGCTATTCAATAGGTCAAATTGAAAGCACATAAAATGACTAATCGTGCTAACTTCAAGATGCAAAATATATATTCGGCCATTAATCTACAAGGCGAAGTAACCTCTTCATGTGAAAAGAAAAATGTTTCTCCCATCACTCTCTTTTAATAATAATTTGGTGCAAAATATGCATTCCGCTATTAATCTACATTAAGGCAAAAAAATTCAATAATAATTCTTTGATTATTCAATTTGTTTGATAAGCTTTTCATAAATGATGTTGAAAACAATGATTTTGATGAATTGTTATTTTCAAAATTTTATGATTAAAATATGTAAAACTCATTTTAAAAATAAATTTTAATTTCTAATGATTTCTAGTAAATATTTTCGACAAAATGCTTTTCTCAGCGGGGAATCAAATCACAATACCAAATACAAATATCAATAGCAAACAGACCCTAAATATATTGGGAAGTACTTTGGATTTGCTGTTGCCAATGATGGGAGAGAAAACCATATACCACCAAGTTATCGAGAGAGACAAATTTACATTTGTTTTTTTTTTTTTTTTGTTTTTTTTGCCAATGACAAATTTACACGGCTAGCAGACAAATTTACACGGCTAGCAGACAAATTTACACGGCTAGCAGACATTTACGGCTACCTTCTTACTACGTTACCATCTTAAGCAATATCCCCAATTTGCTAAAATGGTGTAAAAAGTCGATAGGTTAAATAGAAATTATGCTAAGAGTATCTCTAATACATTTTTTATATATACTAAACTATTTATTATAAAAAGTTATCTCAAAATATAAAACTCAAATGTAATTTTTATTTTTAAAAATTAAAAAAAAATTATTTAACTTTCCATAGAAAATTATATATGACTCTTTATTTTAATTTTAATTAATATAACATAAATTTCTATATATTTTATTATATATTATTTTAATATTATTTTTTCTATTGATTAAATTTAAAAAATTAAAATAATTAATACTTATAAATAAAAAGAATATAAAAAATCAAAGTTCAATAAAATTTTAAATAAGATGTTTTCTATTAAATAAAACATACTTTTTAAAATAGAAAGTTCCATTGATAACGCTTACGCTTTAGTACAAGAAAATTTAGTACTGAACACAGATGAGGCATCCAAGGTAAATCCGATGAGGCAAGAGCAACAGGTATTATTCAAGATGTTCACGGTAATGGATTTCAAGCTTCAAGCATTTCTTTAGAATGATTAGTGAATCTCATATGACATACACAAGAAAAACAGTACAGGTTATTACGGTATAATTTTACTCACCATGCAGCCTCTCCCACAATAATGGTGATAAGTTTCAAAAAGACATTGTTCATCATTGCAATTCCTACATCTCTTAGTACACTGCAAGAAAACCTGTTCTGGTTTACAAACTGATATATAGTTGAAGTAAAATAACTAACACAATTCTCAGAACAACCTGTACTACAAAATAATAAAACCTTGAAAAGTCTTAGTTTTATTCATATTCGAAAGGATTTTAAAATGAACTCATTTTACATTAAACAAATATCAGCTGGTAATGTAACAAGCTCCTTGGATATTTTGAACACCATTATCAGAGGATTCGATCTTGAAGATCAGTCATTAAGGTGGATGCGAAGGAACTGAGTTTCTTCCCAGTTTCTCCTGCCATATTCTTCAGGGAAGAAATGTCCTGTCGTGCCTGAAAAGAATAGAACACAGAGAACAGACATTTTATCAATACAGAAGCAGTATTTATCTTTTCTTTGCTTGTTAGTGGGAGAGAAAAGGAAAGAAAGAATTTCAGTTTTAAACAATAAAACTGAATATTCAGGAAAGCATACCTGGAAAGATATCCGGTTGATAAGGTCACTTGCAGCAAGATCAATGGACGATTGATCGTTGCCATGACCAAAAAGATCAGCACTGGAGATGGCTGTTGAACCCTGGAATAACATGAAGATTACCACCTTGCCTCAAAGCAAATTTCATAACAGAAAGACAATTTACAGTTATGCCAATCTCTCAAAATACAAGTTTCTTCTTTCTTGTGCAGGTTTTTGTTATCGCTATATGTAGTGAATTGATTGACACCTACTACAACTAAAGCTGCTGGATCATTGGATATGGGGGACTGAAAGGAGATGCCAATAGCTTTTCTATTTGGTGCCATTGTTTGAGTTCTGATATATACCATAAGGAATATGCACAAACACAAGGAGAAAAGAGAACCATGGCACTATTGGTGACTTGACCTTTGTTTGGTTAGGTGGCAGTTGTTTTGAGCCCCGCCCCCCTGCCCCCCACAAACAAACAAAAAACACACACATCTTTAGCCTTTTCTTGGATTATCCCAAAGCAAAGCATAGGGGAAGGGGTGTTTAAGAATATTATATGAAATAATTTCCCTAAGAAGCTCAAAATTAATTAACAAAGAAATGAACGTTAAAAATCAGACAATCAGAAGAAACTACAGTTGGATGCAACATACTGAGAATTTCTGCAAGGAAACTTGAGAATCAACATCAGCAGACTTGCTCTGATCTCCAAAGAATTGAGATGACGAGATTGATTTTGCATTTGAGAACTTCTTCCTTGCTTCATCTGTCTCCTGAATCTGATAATACTAGGATGTAAGAATAGTATAGTATGGGAAAGAACTGGGCCATCCTACAGCTAAATATCATGTCACCATTGACAAAAATGTAACAAATTCTGATAATAACAGGTAAATTTCTTGTTGTAAAAATGTATATCCCAAAAGAGTAAAATAATGATAATCCAGTATTGACTATAAGATAAAGAGCAACAGAAAAGCAATACCGAGCAGCAATAGATCAAGAGAGAGACCACCAACATGCAACACCAAGATCCTTTTTAATATAGCTTGAGCTATAAAACATGCAAGGATGCTTAAAGCAGAATCATTACAACTAATAGGGATTCCAGAAGTAGCACATATTTTTTTACCAACCCAAGTTCACCCAATATGTTATTGGTGGTAAGTGGCAGTATACAAATTTTAATGGGCTATAAGTGCTATAAATATGTACTAACCAACCCACCAAAAACAGGGCCCTGCACTGTCCCATATAATGCGGGTCTAGTGCAGTATGGAGTTTTCTTCATAAGAACATGACAATTGTGAGTAAGTTGAGTTTTCCAGATTTCAAATCAATTAAATAGAGCTGAATAATTATCCAATCATACATGAAATGACATTATTTTAAGTGTCACATAGATAACTCGCCAAGGGTCACCCTAATTTTCTTCCTCCCATTTTAGGACACACTTTCTGCAACCTTTGGACTTTATCTCATCTATAGCATATATATTTTGAGGGAGTTGCCCTAATTATTTTCTTTCTCATTATTAATTTCATCTTGACGATCGAGTTTGAAGAATGAGAAATCTTTTCTGGCAGTGTCATGATCGGATCCAGTTTGAATATCAGTTTAATGCAAAAATAGCCCCTATCCATGTTTCTCAATCTGTAGACCCTATTATATGGATTAGATCCAATTATCTAAATGTTCATGGGTTTGGACAGGTTGAGTCCATTATACAACCACCAGTCCAATGACTCCTCATAGACATGCAACCAAAAAATCAATAACAATAACAATAATAATAATAAAAGCTAAAATCTAATGCTTCTAATAATTCTATCACAAACTTTTAATTTTGGTAGTTTTATGCAACAAATTTTAGATTTTTGCAATTCTATCCCTGATCCAATTTCAGATGTGTCAGGCCTAAATTTCTTAATTTATGTTACCAGGTCCAAAATTGTATGCTGTTGATGCTTGATATGAAATATTTCATCATATTAATTTTTCCACTGGTGTGTAACAAAAAAAAAAATAAAAAGATTCAGACCTAAGACACAAGTAAATTCAGGCCTAATTTTACCTCAATTCGGATCTTTGATAGAGCAACAAAAATTAAAATGTTACTTTATAGAATTACCAAAATTAAAAGTTTGCAGTATAATTGCAAAAGCATTAAAGAATTTTTCATAATTAGTTGCTACTGCACAAACAATTGTATTTCCATGTCATATTAGCCCTCCAAATTTTGAACTTTTAGTTCACACCTTAAAGAAAAACAAATGAGGTCTAAAGCCTCATCTAGCACTACAGATAGAGATTCTGCAGATGGTGTACTGGGAACCAAACAGTACAGTTTTTTTTTTCCCCTCATTTGATAAGATTTTAGCATTTAATAAATGATATCCGTGTCAACCATTAGTTATTTGCATCTAGCATGAAATCAATAAAGCTTACCTGTACTTTTGAGGAGTTTGAGCTTGATTTCCTCTGAAATCCACTATCCATTCCAAATTCTGCAAAGAAGCTTGATGACTTTGGAGGAGATACATGGCTAATCACTTGTGGACCACCGGCAACTAAATCAGTAGATTGGACATTATCAACATATTCAAAGCGAGATGTGAAAGATGCACTGGCTTTTGGAGTGCTGTTAGTTGAAGAAGGGACAGAAAGAACTGGTTCTTCAGGTTTCTGATCATAGAGATTTTCACTGGGCTGCAATCAATAATAAGGTAGCTCTGCTAAGAAGGCACATGGTGATAAATCAAGTAACAAGGAGTAGCTCTGCTAAGAAGGCACATGGTGATAAATCAAGTAACAAGGAGTAAGCATAAAGCAGCTGAAACCAAAATAAAACATAACACATTTCAGCTAATTTCGTTTGGTTTTCTTTCACTAAGTTTGATTCATTTTGAATTTTTAGAATTTTCTGCTAACTCAGTTTCAAATTTTAACATCAAATACTAATTTCTATATTTACATATTTAGGCAGGTTTCATTAGCTTATTTTCCCCCTTTTCCCTGAGATAACATATTGATCTTCCAAGATAGGATTTCAATTAGGCTTTTATTTTCTAGATTGATTTTGTGTTTTTTACCTTTTATTTTCCCCAAGTTCTGGCATTATTTATTTTATCCCTTTCTAGATTGTGTGTTTAGAAACCAATAAAATGCATGAATTCAATTCTATTCTATTCTAATTCTGTTTTGCATAATCCTTAGGTTCTTTGATAGAGAATGATAGCAACAAGTTTACAAATGTCATGCCAAAGAGGGGTCAAAAGCTCAAGCACTTGTTTGGAACATATGGGATGATGGGGAAGCTGAATGGTAAGTTTATTGGGTCTGATTAATGCAGGAATTCTGATTTATTAGGACTGAGGGTATTTCTGTAATTTCCAGAATTGCTGGAACAGTAGGTTTTTTTTTTTTTTATTATTATTGTTATTTTCTGCAGTCTTTATTTAGGAGTTTTAGAGGGTTTAGTATTTCCTAGTTAGTATTAATTTGTTTTTCTAGTTTAGAGAACTAGTGTAGGATTCCTAATCCAAACAAGATTTGAATTAGTTTCAACTCTATAAATATTTAGACCTGTAACCATTATTATTCAACTTTCAGATTCAATAAAATCAGTCTTGCATTATTGCTAAGAATTGTATGACTCAATTCAACTTTAGGTGTGACTCCTAGACCTTCTAAGTGTGACTCTTAGAAGTTTTTTTTCCTTTTCCTCTTCCTTAATCCCCTATCCAGATCTAAATTCTTGTAAAATTAGCCCTGGATTTTCAATTTTAACACTTTAATTTCTGAAAAAATCAAAGTAGAACAGATTATCTAAATCTGTCCTACATTAATTTGGTATCAGAGCCTCAAGATCCTTGAAGTTATTGACTAAAATTCTGCAATAATGGTGACTAATGCTGAGCTAAAATCAAGGTTTGAGGCGATGCAAGTAAGTTATGAGACAACAACTGCAGAATTACGAACTGAATTATGTCAGCTGACTAATGGAATGAACACAACAAACAACAGCCTCAATGCATTGGAAGCTAGGATAGATGAAGTGGTGAGAATGCTTCAAGCTTTACAAAATGCAGTCCAAGTTATTCCCCAAAGACCTGCTGCAATTATTCATCAGCCAGTACCAGCTCCTCATAGGAATGGTGGAGAACAACACCAAGCTAATCAAAACATACAAAATCAAGGACAAGATACAGCTGGAGATATCACCAAGAAAGTCAAGGTAGATGTACTGGATTTTGAAGGCAATGTAAATCCCACAATATTTTCAGATTGGTTGCGTAGTATTGAGTCATACTTTGATTGGTATAATATGGACGGTAATCGAAGGGTGAGGTTTGCCAAGAAGAAACTAATGGGATTGGGAAAATTATGGTGGTATGGTGTTGAGAATGAATGGCAAAGAATGGGACAGCCATTAATAGTAACATGGGATGAGCTGAAGAATAAATTAAAAGAAAAATATATGCCGTTTGACTATCTTCCAAAGATGAGGGAACAGCTGTACGCATTAAGACAAGGCAGCATGTCTGTGGCTGAATATATGCAAAAATTTGAAGAATTAACACTTTGTAGCCAGCTTGGGGAAGACTCTTTGCAAACTATGGCACGGTTCAAGGCTGGTTAACGAATGGACATCAGGAAGGAATTGTTTAGGCAGCAACTAACATCTTTAGACCATATATATCATGTGGCCTTTGACCTAGAAGAAAGTTTGAACCAACCCACAACCAGAAAAAATGGATTTCAAGCAGTGGAGGCAGCAACTAAAAGAGCATGTGGGGTAAATCACAGCAATAAACTTATCACTTCACAACTACCTAATTGCTTCAACAACTCAAAACCTTCTTCCTCCAATGCTACAAATGCAAAAGGCAAAGGTATTGAATGCTTTAAATGCGGAGAAATTGGACACATGCGATATCAATGTCCAAAGAAACAACTTGCACATAGGAGAACTCCTCATGGATGAAGACTTATCACAAGAAGATTATGAAGACAATTTGGGGGACTTTGGAAATTATGTGGATGATGATCTACACGATGAAGGCATTGATTACACATTACTTTCAGTTGTGAGACGCATTTTAGCCACTCCAAAGATGGAAGAAGAAGAAGATTGGCTGCGCACTTCAATATTTCAGACCTTGGTTTGTTGCGGTGATCAAGCAAAGAAGTTAATCATTGATGGTGGAAGTTGCATGAATGTGGTGTTGACCTCTAGGGTTGAGCGTTTGAATCTCATAAGCGAATCACATCCACATCCTTATAAAGTGGTTTGGATCAACAACTCCATTATCCCGGTAACTCGTCACTGTCTTGTTACTTTTAAATGCAGCAATTATAGTGATTCTATACTTTGTGATGTTGTTCCAATGCAAGTGGCTCATATTCTTCTTGACTGACCATGGCTTTATGATCGAAATGTGAATCATAAAGGAAAAGAGAACAGTTATTCTTTTTCCATTGGAAAGAAAGCGCCTTCGTCCTGAAGCCGATGAGTTCTCTTGATATTAGAAAGTATGTGCAAAGCTGTCCATCCACAACCAAATCTCAAAATGAAAGTCAGAAGAAACAACACCATATTCTAACCAAGAGACGGTTTGAAGTGGAAAGTCAAAATACCAAAATTATGCTAGCTGTTATTGCTAGGGAAGTGAAGGAAACAGCAGCTGAAACAATCCCAAAATTGCCCCCAGAAGTGACTAATTTATTGCAGGATTTTTCTGATGCAGCGCCGGAAGAATTGCCTAACAAGCTTCCTCCTTTACGCACTATACAGCATGCAATTGATATCATTCCAGGGTCTCAATTGCCAAACCTGCCAACCTATCGTATGAGTCCTAGCGAGCACGAAGAGCTTAAAAGGCAAGTGGATGAGCTACTTTTGAAAGGATTTATTCATGAAAGCTTAAGTCTGTGCACTATCCCAGCTTTACTCACACCAAAGAAAGATGGTAGCTGGCGCATGTGTGTTGATAGCCGGGCTATTAATAAAATAACTATGAAGTACAGGTTTCCTATTCCTCGTCTTGATGATATGCTTGATGTCATGGTTGGTTCTATCTTTTCAAAAATAGATTTAAGGAGTGGGTATCATCAACTATGAAATAGGCTCGGCAACGAATGTAAGACTACATTCAAGACCAAGGATGGCCTTTACGAATGGTTAGTCATGCCATTTGGCCTCTCTAATGCACCAAGTACTTTCATGAGGTTTATGAATCAAGTCCTTCAACCTTTCATTGGTCGCTTTCTTGTTGTATATTTTGATGACATTCTTAATATAGAAAGACTAAAGAACATCTCTCTCATCTACAACAAGCCTTGAGAGTTCTCCGGCGTGAGGAGCTCTATATTAATTTGAAGAAGTGTTCTTTTATGACCTCAAGTGTTGTGCTTTTGGGATTTGTGGTATCTTCAAGGAGTGTAGAACTGGATGGTGATAAAGTTAAAGCTATTCAAGAATGGCCAATTCCTACTACTTTGCAAGAAGTTCAAGGGTTCCATGGTTTAGCAACATTTTATAGGCGATTTATAAGAAATTTCAGCACTATAATGGCGCCTATTACCAACTGTAAGCCGAAAGGTCAATTTGAGTGGACCAAGGAAGCTTCTAAAGCCTCTGAAGAAATCAAGACGAGGATGACCGAAGCTCCTGTTTTAAAGCTGCCTGATTTTTCTAAAGTGTTTAAAGTAGCTTGTGATGCTTCTCAAGTACGCATTGGAGGAGTATTAAGTCAAGAAGGCCACCCTATTGCTTATTTTAGTGAGAAATTAAATGAGGCAAAGCAAAAATATTCAACCTATGACAAGGAATTCTATGTTGTTGTTCAGGCTCTCCGACATTGGCATTATTATTTAATTTCTAAGAAGTTTGTTTTGTATTATGACCATGAAGCCTTAAAGTACATCAACTCCCAAAAGAAGTTAAATTTTCACCACGCCAAATGGGTTGCTTTAAATTTTCACCACGCCAAATGGGTTGCTTTCTTGCAGGAATATTCTTCTGTGATCAAGCATACAGCTGGAGTGGAGAACAAGGCAGCAGATGCACTTAGTCGGGTGATGCTGATTCTTACTTCAATGGCAATTCAAGTTGTGGGCTTTGAGTTACTTAAAGACAATTATCCATCTTGCAAGGATTTTAGCATTATATATGCAGATTTATTGGCTGCACAGCATGCTAATCATCCAAATTTTTCACTGCATGATGGATATCTCTTTAGAGGAACACAACTACGTGTGCCTAATACTTCTTTGCGTGAAGAGATGATTCAAGAATTGCATTCTGGTGGGGCAGCAAGCCATTTTGGACGAGATAAGACCATTACTATGGTGGAAAATCGGTTTATTGGCCTAGCATGAAGCGAGATGTTGCTATAGTCGTTGCTAGGTGTAGGATTTGTCAACCACACAAGGGCAAGAAGAAAAATACAGGTTTATATACCCCATTACCAATACCACATGCTCCTTGGCAAGATTTAAGTATGGATTTTGTACTTGGGTTGACAAGAACTTTAAGGGGTCATGACTCTATATTTGTGGTGGTTGATAGCTACTCTAAAATGGCTCATTTAATTCCTTGTACAAAGACTGCTGATGCACTTCACATTGCTAAACTCTTCCTTGATGAAGTTGTTCGACTTCATGGATTACTAGCAACAATTGGCTCAGATTGCGATTCCAAGTTTATGAGCTATTTTTGGAAATCTTTGTGGAGGAGATTAAATACAAAGCTGAAATTTTCTTCCTCATTTCATCCCTAAATGGATGGACAAACTAAGGTAATTAATAGGAGTTTGGTGATCTCCTTCGTTGTTGTGTTGGTGACCACGTTCGTAATTGGAATTAGATTCTTCCTATTGCTGAATTTGTTTATAACAGCTCCGTCAATCGCAGCACAGGGCGCAATCCTTTTGAGATCATTACTGGCGCTCTTCCGTGAAAACCAATTGACTTGGTTTCTTTGCCTATTGACAGTCATCCTAGTATTGAAGCCGAAATTTTTAGTAGGCTCATCAAAGATATACATGATGATGTTCAAAGGCGGATTGCAATAAGCAATGAGGGATACAAGGCACATGCTAATTTAAAACGCAGATTTGTTGAATTTCAAGAAGGTGATATGATGATGGTTCGAATTAAGCCTGAATGGTTTCCTCAAGATGTTTTCAAGAAGCTTCATTCAAGGAAGATGGGTCCTTTCAAGATTTTAAAGAGAATAAGCTCAAATGCTTATGTTCTTGAGCTTCCTCAAGACATGAATATCAGTAATATTTGCAATATTGAAGATCTTACTTCATATCATGGTCATGATGATGATGATGATGATGATGATGGTGTGCCTAATCAAGAAGTAGCTAGGCTCCCTCCATTACCTCATCTAAAAAGAAAAAATAGAAGATATTGTTGATTATCAAGTGGTTTCTACAAGAGAAGGTGGTTATCAAAAGTTTTTGGTCAAATGGGTAGGTCATCCGCAATCTGATTGTACTTGGATAAACGAAGAACTACAAAGGCTTGATATAGACCTTTATGATCGTTTTCATGCTTTTAACTTGACGGGGTCGAGTTCTTTCAAGCCGAGGAGAAATAATAGAGCATGATGGCAACATGTTTACAAACGTCATGCCAAAGAGGGTTCAAAAGCTCAAGCACTTGTTTGGAACATATGGGATGATGGGGAAGCTGAACGGGAAGTTTATTAGGTCTGATTAATGCAGGAATTCTGATTTATTAGGACTCAGAGTATTTCTGTAATTTCCAAAATATCTGGAACAGTAGCGCTTTTTTTTTTAATTATTATTGCTATTTTCTGCAGTCTTTATTTAGGAGTTTTAGAGGGTTTAGTATTTCCTAATTAGTATCAATTTGTTTTTCTAGTTTGGAGAACTAGCGTAGGATCTCTGATCCAAACATTATTTGGATTAGTTTCAACTCTATAAATACTTAAGCCTGTAACCATTATTATTCAACTTTCAGATTCAATAAAATAAGTCTTGCATTACTCTTTAGAATTGTGTGACTCAATTCAACCCTAGGTGTGACTCCTAGACCTTCTAAGTGTGACTCTTAGAATTTTTTTTTTTTTTCCTTTTCCCCTTCCTTAATCCCTTATCTAGATCTGAATTCTTGTAAAATCAGCCCTGGATTTTCAATTTTAACCCTTTAATTTCTGAAAAAATCAAAGTATAACAGATTATCTAAACCTGTCCTACATCATTCTTACACTTGGAAAGCTCATTGAATAATAGAATTCAATTCTTGAGAAATTAAAAACTGCTATTTTCCACAAATTGCAAATCACTCCAAAAGTGTCATAACCTTGCAAGAATTAAATTCATTTGATTTAACAATAATGAGCCAAACATTGGAAGAAAGGGGGGAAGAAGAGGGGGGGGGGGGGGGGGGTGTGGTGTTGTGGGTGGGTGGTGGTGGTGGAAAGAATCTTGCAAGCAACTTTCTCATGTATGTATGTGTTTCACTTTTCAATTATTCCAAATACCAGATTTCAATTGAGTTTTATGATTTTAGAAATTGTTCCAAATACATAACTTCTGTCACAAAATCAATTGAATTCTATCATATGATTTATTCTAAACAAGGTGAATGAACTCCTTTTGTTTAGGAGTTGTGTTAGAGATCAAACAAAGATTCGTAATTGTAGCTTGTACATCCTTTCTTTCTTGCTTGTCTTTCCTTTTTGACCTGATATTATTTGCCACATCTAATATCCCAAGTATGCAGCCCACAATCAAATAAACTGGTCACACTGAATAGAAAACCTGATCGGTTTTGGTTATAAATCCAATTTGGTTTAGCATTTCCATTTTTGAAAATTTAAGACTGATCATTGTTATTACTTATAACAGATTAAATTAAGGTATGTTTCTAAAATTCTAATACTTCCAAGTTAGTTCTAATAATAAATAATGCATTCGTAAAAGCAGAAAACTTACCTTTGTAGAAAGCTTTCGAGCACCAAGTCCCCCAGTCTTCCCAGTTTTCTTAGCAACAAGAGGCTTCTTGTTTGAACTTATAATAACTGGATGAGATGCTTTAGGGGAATGAGTAATGTCAGGTGTTTCTTGCTTTCCTAAGGAACTTTCTTTAGTAATCTCATTGGTCTTGATATCAGGAAGTCCATTGGATGCTTGGGCTGACTGAGAAGCAACAGGTGACGATGGCAAGCCTGAATCTTCTGCCATAAATTTGGCAAGTTCTTTTGAAAGGATTTGCCTATACAATTCAGCAGCTCTCGATGTATACTTGGCCTCAATTTTTCCCCCATCAGTCCAGCCATGCTGCTTGAAGAAAACCTGTGCACGGTTGTTTCCCCCTAAGCTCATCATTTTCAAGTGCTCAGGACTCCATGAATCTAAATTTGTAGACCTACACAAATAGAATAAATAAGTTCTTATGATTACAATTGTTTTCCTCTAATTTATTTTATTTTATGGAGTTCTCAATATGGTGCACCAAGCTGTTTCAAACTGAGTAGAAAAAAAAAAAAAAAAAAAAAAAAGGAGATTACTCACATGAAAAAAAAAATTAAAATAAAACCTAAAACATCAAAAGCATTCATAAAAACTGTCCGCTATACCAAAGTTTTGGGTACTAAGCCGACTATTCACAGGGGAAGACAGATTTTTGCTCTCCCTCAAAGGCCTTCCCTTTCATCCCTGAGGCATCCAAAAATAGCAAAACGAATAAAAAAAAAATTCATTCTTCACTACAACTTAAATCCCTCAAAGCCCTTAGCTCCCTTCGTTACCACAACACAAGATAAAAAAGTATCAATTATTGAAAGGGCCACATAGACTCCTTACTTCCAATATAATGCTACAACATGTGATTCACCGTTTCAGCATTAAATTTTCAAGATAACCATAATCTCTCTCCCTCTTTTTCCTTTTTGAAGATTGCAACTGCCTCTCTTAAAAAGAAGGTTAGATTAGGAAAAAAAAAAAAAAAGAAGGAATACAGAACAGATGCCTCGGACAAAAGGATCAAAAGATTAATATATATATGTGTATATATAAGATTAATATATATATATATATACATATATATACTATATCATTAACAACTTTACATTACAAATGTAAGAGGAACCGCCATATATTTTAACAAAATGTAACTAACTTGGAAACAAAGATTTTATCTAGAGGTTCATAAATAATTTAGAATGTAAAAGCATGGGAGAATCATCCCACTATTTATCATAAATTTTTTTTTTTTTTGGCAGGTGAATATTCTAGAAAGGACCAGCAGGATAAATCAGGGAAAAATATGACAAAGCACTTGCCAAGGCAACAATAAACAATAGCACATGCCATCAAAGGTGGAAACTCTCACACATGTGCATACACCTAGCTAATTAATTAAAAATTAACAAATACAGGAATGAAAAATGCAAAGTGATCTAAAATTGGTTAGAAGGGAGCCTCACAATTAGCAGCTTGAAGATTTCTGGATTTGTCAAAAGTTTTGTAGAAGTCCTGAGTTAAGTTAGGGAACTGAATAAGATCCAATCAGTGATTTCAAAGAAGAGTTCCTAGTGTTCACCTTTGGTAGAGGATAAGCAGCAGCTCTTGGTATTGTTTAGGTCTATGCAGTAATGGAGGAATGAAATAAAAAGCTTGAAGGGGTTCCAATTGCGGGCAAATGAAAATATCTCAGAAGCAATAGGAAAAGGTGGAATTTGAAGGCTTTGAAAAATGTAGAAACCCAATTGGAAATATCTAAAATGCAGTGTTGTTAAAGGCACTCTAGGCACAAGGAGCAAGGCACAACCAGGCATAGGTCTCTCATCTACACTATACCCAAGTGAAGGTCCCTCACCTCCATTATACCCAGGTGAAGGTCCCTCGCTTGCACTATACCCAGGTGAGGTGTAATCTGGACAGGTACGCCTGAATTTTTTTTTTTTTTACTGTTTTAACTAATATGTGGGTCTTTGCACTGTAAATGCATATTCCTCTAAGCAATAGACTCAAGATCGATTCCCCCATCCCCAATGCTTTATATATATATATATTGTGTGTGTGTGTGTGTTGGGGGGGGGGGGGGGGGGGGTGTGGGGTTGTGTGGTGTTCTTTAACTATTCCTTATAAAACCTATTGCAAAAAGGTAATTTTTGAACTTCCCTAATCTATATAACTACAAAAGGATATCACTTAAGAACAATCAAAAAAATTCACATCAAAAGGGCACATCATTCTCCATTGAGGCAAACAACAAATATTTCCAGATCTCCTTTTTTTTTATTTATTTATTTATTTCTTCTCCCCCTTCTTTACAAGATATTTTCTTTTTTTATCTACAATACTATTTTCATCTTCTTCACCTTCTTCAAATGATATATATATATTTTTTTTATCTATGATATTTTTCTGTTCATCTTCTAACAACTTTTTCTTTTCTTCTATTCTATCCCCTTATTCTTCTAATCTTCTTCTTCCTTCCTGTTTTTCTTCATCTTCTATTTTGTTACTTTACCATCCACTACGAAATATATTTTTTCTTATATTTAGTAAAATTGCACCTTGTAACCACCAGGCAGCTGCCTGGCCTTATGCCCTAGCGCGCCTAGGGCCTTTAACAACAATGCTAAGCAGAAGTGGGTACATAATCTAAAGCGTATGCTCCTAGGCTACATAGGCAGCAGCCCTTCAATAGAGCCACTCGATCAGTACTTGCACGCTAAAGAGTGCACTGAAAGGCAAGCCATCATATCAAGTTTATAGAACAATTTATCAACTTTTGGCAAGTGATTTACTTTGTAGAGCATTAAAAAAGAAAGTACGAATGGAAAACAAATCATAAGGACTTTCAAAGGCATCGTATAACAAAATCACAAATGTTTTTTGCAGGAATCATAAAAAATTTTGAAAATACAAGATATTTGACTCGGTGTACTCCACTATCTACCAGAACAAATGATGTTGCTGCTGATTGCTACCATTTCTCAACCCATACAAGTCAAACATTTTCACCAGATAATAATCCAATGGCTTTTCTCTATGGTTCTAAAAACTACTTGGCTAGGTTTTACAAATTTATCTTATAAAAATGAATACTAAAAAATAAACTTTTATAGCAGCAAGAGAGATTAAACTAAAGGGAATTCCTTTCAACCCTTCGTAGAATCTTCTAAGTCAAGGTCTGCTCCTTGTCCATTTTATCTTGGCATCATTATAACCACTCATATTCTTTTTATCTTTATCACAAAGATATCCAGCTTGCATCTTTTAAAGTCAAGACCCAACTTTTATGCCTTTATAGACATTCCTTACATCCTTTCAACATATCTATCAATTCTAAGGTCTGCAAAAGACAATAAAAGGTTCAAAACATTAACACTGCATAATAATAGCAATTCAATAAGGTCAAAGGCCAGACAAGAACTACTCCATGATATCTCAGGTATTAAAGAAGGGGAGGGACTACTAAGTTAGCATACAGCATTTGAATTCCAACCGCTAGTTCGAGGTGTTGGGTACACTTGGCATTTGGATCATCATTTTAAAATTAAAAACTAAAACACTAAAAGCTGAAATTCAAATTTTTAACTGATAACGATTAGCCTTCCAACCACTAGTCGCAACTACTAACTGATAGTCGCAACTGTTGAACCAAACAAGCCCTAAATTCTTCTAACCAAACAAGCCCTAAATTTTTCTTTCTCTTAAATTGCAGAAAGAAGTTTCAAAGTTGCACTGTGAAGAATTTAAGTCCTAGAAAAAAAATACCAGGAAAACCTTTATCTTTTTTTGCATTCATTTTTTGTTTAGCAAATTTTATTGAACAAACAAGTCTTCTCAATTTAAAAGCTATTCAATTCATTTTTTGATTTCTAAATAAGAAGATGGTCCATAACTGTCATTACTGTTAAATCCCTAATCCTACTAAGAGACATAAAAGGGAAGGAAAAAAAGAAAAGGAAGGAGACCTTCATAATGCAATTGTTCATAAACCCCAAACCAAACTTTAGTTATGAGAAATTGTCAATGCATGATTCGATTGCTTTTGGCAAACTGCGTTTGCAATATTTAGAGTGTAGAAAATGATGGTTTAAGAAAAGTTTTCCTTTTTTTTTTTTTTTTTGAACTTTTTGTAAACCATGATTTATCAATGGAAGTCAAAAAAATTTTCTAAAAAATGTGTGCCAATACAATTTCAAAAAGCAGCTTCAAACTCAAATCTAAATGGAGCCCAAATATTAAGAGTTTGATCATGTTACAAGTATAGGAATGGGATATGCTCATTTACACTATGTTACATGTATTATACTTGTTTATATTACTAGACCTTTTATTGCTAAATTTTTGTTCCTAGAAGCATTTCATGAATATTTTCATCTAAATTTTTTGAAGGGGGCCCACACATTTACAACAAATACTAGTAGAAAACTAGCTACTATGATCGCAATAATAATCAAATCACTAAAATTACAATAAATATAATAGCCATAGAAAATTTGCAAAACCCAACATATCTAATACAAAACAAGGAATTAGTTTATACATTGATATTGGTGCCGGGCTCTACATTCCGCCATGATATAGTTGAGTTTAATTCATAATCAACTATTCAAACTTTTGCAATACCTGGCACCGAGTGCAATATAGTTATAGGTAAAAAAGGAGTTAGTATTAATAAAGGGTATGAATGTGTGAAGCCATACTGAATCCATTAATGTGGATATGCGCGCGCGCGTACACACACACATATATACACACATAGATATGTGTGTGTGTGTGTGTGTGTGTGTGTGTGTGTGTGTGTGTGTATATATATATATATATATATATATATATATATATATATATATATTAGCAGCAGTTGAAATGATGCCTTTATGTACTCTACATGATTTAGTAAATGCAAGTGTCTTTTAATTTGCAATTCAAAATTGGGTCAGTACCTAAGGCAACATTTTTCAGGTCAAAGTTTGATTGTCTATCTAAATTTTGAGGGTTTAAGATGTTTTTTCATCTTCTTTATCATTACATTCTCTCTCTCACTCCTATCCCACCATCATTATTCAATGTTCACCTGCGATGACTGGCATGCAACTGATCCACCACTCCTACCACAACTTGCCATCCACTATCTCATTCTCTACCACAAGGTCTGTTTCTTCTTCTTTGCTGTTACCTATCTGGCTATCCCTTGACGTTTGCCCCATCAAAACACCATCATTTTTAATGTCTTCAACACATTGTCATTGTTATTGTGCGAGAGGGCTAGCAATAAAATCATATATTTTACATAAAGATTACAAAACAAAGCATCATCTTTCACATTTCTAAACCTATTTAGCTATTTCTAACATAATATTAGCAATAGAGATTATTAAGGTGCACATGTACTTAGGGCCACACTAAACTAAAATAAACTAACTAAACAGCAAAACATTATTATTGGAGAAAAATTAATAAAGAATAAAATCAAAATACCTGACAAAGCTAACGTGCACTCCAAGGCTGCGATGAACACCGGAGCAATCGATGCAAAGGAAGATCCCATAAGTCACAGAAGCCCAAGTCGGATTTTTTGCATTGCAATCAAAGCACATCTATAAACAAACCCATAAAACAAAAATTAAAAAAAAAATCATTCACATACGAGATCCAATTGAAAAACAACCAGATCCGAATAAGATCCATAAGGAAAAAAGCCCTAAACCTTGTTATCAGATTTCGCTTTGAGCTTTCTGAAGACAGTGTCTCTGTCGGTGAAGTTCTCGGAAGCCATTGAATTTGATCGCAAACAAAAGCTTTTCCTAAGAGGTGAGGTGATTCGGTCCAGCACCTCCTCAGGAAGACGAAGAGATTCACAGAGAGAAACAGAGAAAGAAAACGGAGAAAAAAGTGCTAATCGAGTTTGGTTTTAGATTTGCGCTAGTATTTGGTTTTTTTTTTTTTTTCTTAAATTAAAAATTATGTTTTGAAATTAAAAATTTTTTAAATAGAGAAATGGGTATGGAATTGATTTTAGGTGATTTATTGCTTTCTAATGTGTGTTGAAATATACCGGAGGCGTTATGAAGCGTAGTTTAAATTTGCGTATTTGGTTACTTGCCCAATTGTATGTAATACCCACCGTCATTTGAATGTGCTGTGCTGAGACGTTAAAGCTCAACCAAACGAAGCGGATGCTTGCACTTTCCGTCAAATCTTAATTTAACCCATAATACATTTTTTTATTGTTTTCAAAACGAGAGTCACTATTCTCAATCTTTCAAATTATTTTCTCCCTTTATCTCCTTTTAGAGCATTTAATGCGCATCATTACAAGTTGGTTATATTAATTTTTTTTAAAATATTAATTTTAACCTTTATATTATAAATAAATTTTAATTATTTATTTATTTTTTGTTTATTACTATAGGAATATTTTTTTAAAATAATAAAAATCAATTGTAAAAATGAAATAAATTTTTTTATAATTATTTTAAAAATAAAAATAATAATTTAGATTTAAATAAAAATGTATTTTTGGCATAAATTTAAGTGAATTTGTAGATAGATTTTATTTTATCTTTTATTTCTTTTGAGTTAAGAATTTCCTTTCTTATGCATGTCAAATCTTAATTTGACCCATAATACATTTTTTTTATTATTTTCAAACAGGGGTCACTATTCTCAATTTTTCAAATTATTTTCTCCCTTTGTCTCCTTTTAGAGCATTTAATGTGTATTATTACAAGTTGGTTATATTAATTTTTTTAAATATTAATTTTAATCTTTATATTATAAATAGATTTTAATTATTTATTTATTTATTTATTTTTTGTTTATTAATATAGGAATTTTTTTTAAAATAATAAAAATCAATTGTAAAAATGAAATAAATTTTTTATAAGAATTTTAAAAATAAAAATAATAATTTAGATTTAAATAAAAATTTATTTTTGGCATAAATTTAAGTGAATTCATGGATAGATTTTATTTTATCTTTTATTTCTTTTGAGTTAAGAATTTAGTTTGTTATATTTACAAAATTACGAAAAAAATGTATCATAAAAATAATATATTTGTCTCAATAAATAATAAAATTATGTTAGAAAGTAAAAAAAAAAAAAAAGTGTATTTTTATGTGAGTATTAAAATTAATTAAGTGTAATATAATGAAAATATAACATTTATCATAAGGATAATATATATAAAAAATTGAACATGTATAAAAAAACTATTTAAAAAATTTAAGAATACAGGGTGAAAAGCTCTAAAAATCACTAAACTTTAGTGACTTTTTCGATGCGATCATAAAAGAATTTTTTTTTTCGCTAAGAAATACCTAAAATTTTAAAAACCTTTCACATTGAGGTCATTGACTGGAAAACCAACCTGAGTAGTTGATTTGGGATGCCATGTCATACGTTGATGATGACACGCCAGCTTGGAGACACGTCAGCTAAAAGTGCCACATATGCATGACACGTGATTTTACTTGCTGACTCAAATGGAGCCTATATTTAATTGACGTGGCATGATGTGTCCAGTGCATGATGGACACATGGCATTGAGCAAATGAAAAATTATTTACAGTTATCTCTCCTCACCTCTCTCCCTCGTTTCTTCTCCTCTCTCCCTCTGAACCTTTCTTTCTCTTTCTTTTTCTCGATTCTCAAGCATGTCTAGGGTTTTTCCCATTTTTCTGCTTCCTCATCTACTCATCATACATTCCAAAAGCTCAGCCTCTTTCTCTTTCTTTTTCTCGATTATCTCTCTATCTCTCTCTAGAATTTCATTTGATTGGTTTCTATAAAGCATTTGAGATCAGTTAGAGGCTTGAGATTTATATATTATCTGAAATAAATTTAAGGTTTGTGGCATGAGAGGGAAAATTAGTGCCTTTTGCATATGTAATTTGGGAATTAGTTTAGAAGGTTTAGGGTCTAGTGATAGAAGGGTAAGAAACAAAAGAAAAGGTTTAAGGTCTAAGTAAAGTTGTCTTTAGAAATGGATTAGAAGAGTAGGGAAAAAGAAGAGCAAATACCTAGTTATTGTAAGTGTCACAGCTTTTATATTCTTTTCTTTGACCAAATATGTTGTATTGTTCGAATGGGGTTGCTGTGATGATGTGGTTTTTTGTTTTTAATGTGTGGGTAATTGGTTGATATTATTGAATAGCTGTAGTAATGGATGTGGAGACCTGTATGTAGGTGCTTGGTAGATGCTGATAAAAGTGCACAAAATTAGGGTTTTCAATAGTTTTTTATATTGTTAAAATTAGTATTTGTTTATAATTTCTTGCTTAGTATATGAGTATTCATTGTTTATGGTGAGACGTTCTGATAAATTTTATTCTTAATAGCCTATTATTTATGCCTATGTTATTTTTATTTGAATTGAGTTGATGGTTTGTAATTACAAATTTTTATAATATATCACACTTTTCAGAACATTAATTTGACATTTGTTTTTTTAACAATCTATAACTGAAAAGTCTGAAATAGATTGCACTTATTTTATTGTTGTTCTTCATATATTGACTGTGAGTTGTTTTATTTGTTGCAGCCACTGCCTCTGACTATTTTAGTAGACATGTGCATCATAGTGGGGTATATGGGGCAAATGCATATGTTGATGGCTCTATTTGTTTTTTTGACTATTGTAGTGGGGATAAGCTGTCTATGCTTGAGATAAATAGAATGGTGGGTGAATGTGGGATAAAGGAAAATGTTAGCTATTGCTAGCAAAGGCCTAATACCACTTACTCTGAGGGTCTATATAGTCTATCTAGTGATAGTGATGTGTTAAAAATGGGTTACAACATTGACTCAGTAAAAATAGTAAATATTTATGTGAAGCATAATGATAATTTAGGGGGGACAGCCTGGTAGATAAGGGTAATAGACAAGTCACAGATAATGGTAAGAGGAAACTACTTGAATTTAGGCAGTATAACTTTAGGGTAAATAAGGGTAAAGGTAAAGGTGTTGCTAATCCAAATGAGGATAGTTCCTGCAGTTCAGATAAGGGTGATGAGGATTATGTGGATCCTTCCACAAAATTTGTTGAGAGTGATAATGATATAGAGGCTGATGATGATGATTTATTTGAGTCCAATGTAGATAAGGATGTAGAGAGAGATATGACACAGAGACCTGCTAGAGTTGATCCATATTTAGACAATATAGAAGTTGAATGCAATGACTCAAACTTAGCCCCATCTAATGAACTTTATTCTGCATCTGACATAGATAATGAGAATGAGTTAAAAAAGTGAAGAGTAAGGTACCCTGAGTTTAAAGCTAAGAGGGATATGGCCAATCTTAAATTAGTGGTTAGGATGAAGTTCAAAAGCTTAGAAGAGTTTAAGGAAGCATGTACGCAATGGACTAGGTTAAATAGGTGGTAAATAAGGTTTGGCCCAAATGGTAAACAAAGGTGTAAAGCTAGGTGTTTAAGGGGCTGTCCTTTTTATATTTTTTATAATCCCATGGTAGGTGACCCTTCCACAATGCAAATAAAATGTAGTATATTTAAGCATACCTGTAGTAAGGAGCATAACATAAGGCAAGTGACTTCTAGGTGGTTAGCAAAGACATATGTGGAAAGGTTTAGGTGTGATCCAAGCTGGAACGTGAACTACTTTATTAAAATAGTATAGGAGGATTACCAAATACATGTGACTACTATCAAAGCTTGGAGAACTAGGAAAGTTGCATTTACCCTTATTGATGGAGATGAGAAAGAGCAATTGGCCATGTTGCATAATTATATATTAGAAATCTTAAAGGTCCAATCCACGTAGTAGAGTGCAAATTATCTTAGATGATGAGGATCTTGCTAGGTTTGGAGGGATGTACATATGTTTAGGGCCATTAAAAGAAGGGTTTAAAGTAGGTTGTAGGAGGTTGATAGGTGTAGATGGGTGTTTTCTCAAAGGCATGTATAGAGGGCAGCTGTTATGTGCAATAGCCATTGATGCAAATGACTGTATTTATCTACTAGCTTGGACTATTGTAAGAAGGGAGAATAAGTCCGACTAGATGTGGTTCATGTGTTTGTTGGGAAAAGACTTTGACATTCAAAAGGATCCATGGAATTGGACTTTTATGTCAGATCGACAGAAGGTAAAATTTATAAGACTATAATTTGGTTAAAAGCTTCCTTTGAATAAGTACTGCATATTATTTGCATAACCTGTATGTTTTTTTTTTTTTTTGTTACAGGGATTAATTCCTGCATTAGATGAACTTTTCCCTACTTCAGAAAAGAGGTGGTGTGAGACAAATCTACACTAATTTTAGAAAGGATTTCAGAGGAAAAGAGCTCAAAAACATGTTATAGGATTGTGCGAGGGCTAGCTACGTGTAAAGATTCATAAAGTGCAAGGAGGCACTTGATCAAAAGTGCCATGAAGCTCATTAGTGATTGTGCAATATTGAGGCTAAACATTGGAGTAGGTCTCATTTTAGCATCATGCAAAGTGTGACCTGTTGTTAAATAATGTTTGTGAGTGTTTTAATAGTTTTATTTTAGAAGCTAGGGATAAAGGTATTATTGGATGTTTAGAGATGATTAGGCATAAAGTAATGAAAAGGCTGTGGATCAAAAGGAATCTATGAAAAAAGTTAAGTCTCCTCTCTGCCCTAAGATCCAAAAAAAAAAATTAAGAAAATTAGTGAATTGGCCACGCACTACACTTTCCTATGGGCTGGAGGTAATAAATTTGAAGTTTATGGGTTAGGTGATAAGTTTGTGGTAGATAAAGTTAATAGAACATGTAGTTATAGAAAATGGGACCTAACCTGTATTCCTTGTGAGCATGTTATTTCTGCATTGCTGGTGAATCGAGTGAACTTTGAAAATTATGTAGATGTTTACTATAAGGTTAGTACTTTTCTCAAAACATACAGCCACTATATTAACCCACTAAATGGCTTAGAATTATGGCCTGTTAGTAATGAGAAACCCTTATTACCACCTAAAAAACCAAAACCAAAGAAAGGCAAGAAGGCCAAAATGAGGAAATTGGAACAAGAAGAGTTGGAACACTTAGCCAACACTGGAAGAGTTAGTAGGAAAGGGTCAATCATGACATGCACCCTTTGTGGAGTTGAAGGCCACAATAAAAGGTTTCACAGCAAGAAACTAGCAAATCTAGACCTCCTAAAGGTATATATACACACTACTTTGATTTTATTTGATTTTAATTGGCTTTTTAGTTGTCTTTTTAATTGTGTGATTGATCAAAATAATTTAATATGCAGGTTACAAAGGTTAAAAAACCTAAAAAGAAACCTTCTAATAAGGAAGCACTACCATCTATAAATCCATGCCCACTGTAATGGATGCTTGATGTGAGTAATAAACATGAATGTCAATTTAAAAAACCAAGGGATGCAACTAATACATGTAATTTTTACAGTAGAGCAGCAGAGTAACAAATGATGAAATTTTCCAAGTATAACAAGAAAGTGAAAAACCTACAGTTGCTGTAACTGAAGAAGACTTGCTAAAGGTGAATACTTGCATTTTATGATAGAATGGTCTCTAATAAATATTTTGCAAAATATGAGGTTTAATTCTAAATGTCCAAAATAAACAGGTATCAAATACAATTGAATTCCAAAAGCATGAGGTCCCACTAAGTGCTCCTATACCTGAGCAAAAAGGTGCATCACAGGTATGAACCTAAATAATTTCAATTTGTTGAATTTTATATTTTCAATCCTAATGCTTCAATACATGTACATATTTAATGCAAATGCATTTGAAGTGCATGATATTCGTCCAAGTGCCCTCGTTTTATCACAACAAAGTGCCTCACAAGTATGATTTTGAACATGCAAGAAAACACATATTGATAGCATATGCAATATTTTGAATGCTAAGTTTGAGTTTGCTTATTTTTAGTAAACCTATATTTCTTTTTTTTTTTTCCTTTAAAGATGATGGATCTGCCCAGACCATGGGACACGAATAAACTAGGTGATATAGACATGTTGATAGAATCCTTAGTTGATAATGATTGCTCTTCTGAGGATGAACATGTGAACATAAAAAAAGGTATTATATTTGAGCATTTTAATAAGTAATATTTTATGCATAAACCTTGAGGTTAGAAAGAAAATGAACGCTTGAGTTTTGTTTTTATGCAAGATCATGATAAGCCAATGAGACAGAAGCAAAGATTAAGTAATAATCATAAACCTCCACCCAGAGTTGGATTGAGTAGGAGACCAATTACAAGAAACATGAAGAGATCTTCCCCACAAACCTTCAATGGTCTAAAAACAATGTTCACTAAGAGACCTTCATCCTCCAAGGGTCATTCATTCTCCAGGTATGCTCAAGATGACTCACCATTTGCAGTAGATGTTAGTCAAGACATGAAGGTTTATCATACAAGGAAGCAAGGAAAATAGATTTCTAATGAATTTACACCCTTTGTACATGTTAACATTGAACATATATTGTTTCGTATTTTGGATTGTCTAAATTTTTTTTGGGGAATGTGATATGTTTCACATGCAAGGCTCATAGATAGCTTAAAGGGATGATATGATATATTTCTTTTTGGCAGTGTGCTTTATGATTTTGACTAGGAAAATGCAAATGTCTGTTGTGAACATGACATGTGAGAATCTTTATCACTTGTCAATTATACAACACCAATTACTTTGTATATTTTCGATAGACACATTTAAAGGAATCCAATGACTAATGAATTTTATTTATTTTAGTGTTCCATTAAAATTCTATAATTTATATTCTTAAATTAATTTCAATGTACCTACTATGTACTGATTATTTTGTTACCCTTGACTGTATTATTACTCTTTGCTACCATGTAATTTCAATGGATCTATAATATAATGTTATGTAATTCTATGAGCGACTAATAAAAATTGCTTTCAAATTTGTCATTATACATGGCTGGACTGTTGTTTTTTACCATTTGTAAGAAAAAAAGACAAAAGTCAATTTTCATTCTAACTAGGCATTCTGGGTTACAAAATATTAATTTTCATTACAAATTAGCATTCTTGGATACATAGATAAATAAAGTTAGAAAAATTACTAGCTTTACAAAATCACAACCTAAATAACCTTGTTGTATAACCCCTAAAATGATCAGCACATTCCCACTTCACTCATAAATAAGAAGCTATTAGTTTTTTTATAATCACACAAACAAACACACTAATTAGAAATACTACAAACATAAAACAATAGAAGCACATGAACTTCTCATTGTAATTTGCTTTTGGCCAACTATCTCAACTACCCCATCTCCATCTATTTCATCATCAACTGCATTTGTATTGTAATTTGCACTACTTTCTACCCTATCAAAGCTTACACTGCCCAAACCCCTATTATAGCTTGACCTGCCTTCACCCCTATCGAAGCTTACACTGTTTAAACCTTTGTTGTAGCTTCACTTGCCTTCACCATATGTAAATCTGTTTGTGTGTCCCTCCTCTGTGGTTCGACCATCAATCCAATCAAAGAAATCACAATATCCACTGTCCTCCTATTCAAATGAAATGACTCAAATTAAACACAAATCTATCACTAGTTGATAGGTAAGTTCTACCTAAATAGATTTATAAAATTGAGACATAAGATAGTTTAATCAAGGAAGAAAACAACTAGATATATAATATTTTAGAAAAATAAACAAAAATAATAAAAAAATAAAGAAAAATAATCAAAACCTAAAATATTTTTAGCAAAATAGCAACTTACATCCTTATAGTTTCTACACCTAACGTATCTCCTGCCTGGATTCATGTAATACCTGAGGTTTCTTAACAGTAATGATGACATTACAATGTCTATATGCTGTGCCATTTAGGATCTTAAGAACCATAAGAGTATCAAAGAAGTGAATTCTAAATGAATGACATGACAATGAGTGAGGAATATAATCAATTTTGATAAGTACCTTATGATAGGTGAAAGTTAAATTGAGTTAGATTTAATGTGGCTATGCTAGTAAATTAATTGAGATATAAACCTAAAGTGCTAGTGATTGGGCACTGACATCTCCTAAGATATTAGGAGATGATAATAGTGATATGAAAATTTGATTTCAAACAAAGTGACAAGGGTATAATGAAAGTCAAACTTAGTTTGATCCAGTGGGCTTACATAATATATGTACTTAAATAATGCTAAAAGAATAGTAAAAGGGAATCGATTAGTATTGTTATGCTACCAATTGAAGTGTTTGCCTAAACTTAAGCATTTATGTCATAGGTATGGGATATTTGAAGGCAAGTGTATCATTGAAAAAGGGTAAGAAGCTTTAGGCAATGAGTGACTACACGGCTAGAATTTCAACTGTGTGATAAGGGTGGATTAGAATTGTATCCAGCAGCTTCACACGAGTGGGGACACGACTAAGGTTTCACCCGTAGGAAGTCTGCCAATGAGCCTAAGAGTTATGGAATGTGTAGAACTTATGAGCAAAAGTGATTGTCTAAGATAAAAGACAAAAGAGGTTGTAGATAATGAATTATAGGCATGTGATTGGCATGCGACCAAAGTTGACTAAATCAAAATCCTAAACCAAGTTGAACTCTTACTTTTCCTACATGAATCTAGATCCTTCTTTGGACACCTCATTACCTAATGATAATCATCACCATTGTAGAGGCAATCATAACCATTCACCTTGATGTAATCTTAGCCATTTGATTAATCTTAACCATCCATCTTGATCAAATGCAAGCTATTGGATTTAGCTTAATAAATCCTCACCATCCAACTCATTATATACATTAAATATATATATATATATATATATATATATATATATATATATATATATATATATATATATATATATATATATATATATATATATATATATATATATATATGAAAATTTTATGTTGTGAAAACCATTTTTCCATCTCTACACCAAAAATTTCCCAATAACAAAGGAAGCTCTCTCTACACTAGAAGCAATAAGCATTTAGCAAATCCAAGCTAACCAAGGTGAGAAATCTTATTCCTCTTCCCTTTCCAATGTTTTAAGATTGAGTTTAGTATCTTGCTTATACAAAATTTCTTCTACACTATATATAGAAATCAACCAAGGCTAGAAATTTATCAAGGAGATGTTCTAAGTTCTAGATAAATACAACTATGGTTATTATAAATGAAGGATAATGATTTAGAAGTGTTGAATGAACTTTGGAAGCTTGGTTCAAGATTTGAACATCTTAAAGGCATAATATAGTTTGAAAGGCAAACTTGATGTTCTAATATTAGATATTGATAATTGAAAGATTACATGAGTTTTATGTTATGTTAATTTGAGGAATTTATGAGTAATTTAGAGATTGGATGAAAAATTGATGATTTCCCCAAATGCTAGGGTTTATGGAAAATTGAGGATTTTGGAAATTGAATTTAGACTTATGAAATTAAAGAGAAAAATCAAGTTTAAGAATGGTGTTATCTTATTTGTGCAATGTGAATGTTGACATTCAATTAATAGAAATGATTTTCCCTAAGATTAATAAATTAGGTTCATTTATGGAATGGTTTGTGGAAATAGAATTAGCTCCTTTGAATATTGGAAATTAGCTTAATTGGTTTTAGTTGACTATTATGAAAGTTGAAATGTAGAATTAAGAGGAAAAGAATTGTCCTCCCTAAAATGAATAACCTTGACCATGTGGAGAATAACTAAGGAAAATATTAAGTTTAGTAATAAGTATATGCATGGAATATCATGACCTTAAAAGTAATAAGTTGTGTTCTAATGAACAAGATAGAAATGTTAGTAAGTTAAGCTAAATTAAACAAGTGTTATGATGAGAAAGTGATTGATGTGCCATTGAAATGTAATGTGTAGAGTCTAATGACAAGGACAAGAATATTGTGTAAGAGTGTGAGGAGCATTACTTGTATCAGAGTCAAACGTAAATAGGAGCAAAGGAGTTCAAGGTGAGTACTTAATAATATAATATGCCTTGTGTCATATGCTTGAATCTTTATTGTTCAAACCTTAATTGTTGAAATATTTTGATTCTTCAATAGGCTTGAATTGTTTATTGGAAAATTGAATCATTTGATATGATGCTTCTTGATGATCATTGGCTATTGTAAACCTATCATATTGAATTCATAATGTGAGCATTGAATTTCTTGACATGAACCTTATATGAACTTTCTTATTCACTACCTATTGATAAGCAGAAATCCCCTTCTGATGTGGGGTAATACATCAGACCTAGTACACTTGGTATAAGCCTACAGGTTGGGCCAGAACACCCAACCTCTGTTAGGGGGGAACGCCTAATCATGAGACCCAATTAGTCTTACATAATGTGATATGTGTGAGTGAGTAAGGCTTAGGCTGCCGCTCTTGAATTGATATGTGTGGGAAGCATCCTGCTCCTAAGAAAGTGATATTTATGCTAAAGACATTGTTTCCTTTCTAAATGAGAAATCGAATCATGATGATGATATTGATTGAGAACATTCCATTGCTATAAAACGCCCTTCTTGAAATTAATCACTGTACTCACCTTATGTGTTGTATTATTTTGTACTCACTGAGCATGTCTCATATTTTAGTTGTTCAAATTTTCAAGTAAAGTCAATGAGTTAGTAAGGTAAAATTCCAAGCCTCATCCTCTACTTAGAAGTTGCTCTGTTAAGTCTCGGTGTTGTGACTCTTAATTATAAAGATCATTAGTAGAGCTCCATGGTTATTGAAAAGTTAGTACTAATATGCTATAGGGTGTATATGTAATGTAAATGGTATTGTAATTGTTACTGTAATAATGTATGATGTAATGAATATTTGATTAATGATATGATATTCAATTTAAGAAGTTATTCATATTATGTTCGTAAATGATATTTTGAGTTAACAGGCAAATAATGGGCACTAAGGTTATGATTTTGGGATATGGTTTAATGAGATGGATGATAAAAGACTATATGTTAAATGGGTTCTACGTGTTTAGGTGACCTTACGTCTCCCTGAACTCTAGAACCGTCATGGCTCAAAAAGGTGGATCGTGATAATTCAGAACAGAGCTCGAAGTCTTCAGCACACATGGAAGCCCACATTTGCAATAAGGGATGATTACTTAAGCCATAGAAAATCCAAGGAAATATAAATTAAGTTTTCAATTTATTTTTTTAGGGTTGTGGTTTGTTTAAATTGGTGAAGAAAACTAATAGTCGCCTCAGGATATGGTATGTAGATGGCGAGAAAGAGGTTGAGCTTTTAGGATGTATGATGAGTAGATGAGGAAGCAGAGAAACAAGAAAACCTTAGACATGCCTAAGAATCGAGAAAAAGAAAGAGAAAGAAAGGCTCAAAGGGAGAGAGGAGAAGAAATGAGGGAGAGAGGTGAAGAGAGATAAATGTAAAAAAATTTTCATTTGCTCAATGCCACATGTCCATCATGCATTGGACACTTCATGCCACGTCTATTAAATATAGGCTCCATTTGAGTCAGCAGATAAAGCCATGTGTCAAGCATACGTGGCACTTTTGGCTAACTTGTCTCCAAGCTGGCAAGATGAGTCATCATCAATGTATCACATGTCATGCTAAATCAGCTACTCAGGTTGGTTTTCTAGTCAATGACTTCAATGTGAAAGGTTTTTAAAATTTTAGATATTTCCCGGCAAAAAAAAATTTTTTTTGTGATCGCATCAAAAAAGCCACTAAAGTTTAGTGATTTTTGGAACTTTTCACCCTAAGAATACATATAGCATAACAATATTTCATAAATCATTTGAAGGAGGATTTTTTGTTTAAATTATTGATGAAACAAGTAAAATATTTTTTTTTTACTTTTTATTATTTGAACATCTACATATTTTTTAAAATTTTACAAGATTATAAAATAAAAAAATAAATTTTGGGATTACAATCACTTACATTATATAAATCAAATTTTTATTTGCTTTATTTGAAAAATAAATAATTAAAAGTAAAAAAATTTAAAATTAACTTATATGTGTTAAAATTGACGTTTCAGCAAAAAAAATTCATGATAAGCAACTTGCAATATATATTAAATACTCTAAGAGCCCATTTGGTTTAAGATTAAGAATCAAAATAAGAATAAGAATAAGAATGAATATATATTCATTATGTTTGGTTTATTGCGGAATCGGAATATGATTTTCATTCAAAACTGTTTGGCTTTTATAAGTACTAGAATCAAAATCAATTCATATTTTTTAATTGAGAGTAGTTGAGGAAAAAATTAAAATAAATCTAATTTATGCAATATTTATCATAAACATAATTTATGAAAAATTGACGTAAACTTTGGAATTACATATAGGGTTATTCAAATGGTCGGTTCGGTTCAAAACCAAACCTAACAAAAAAAACCAAAGTTATATTTTATAATAACCGAATCGAAACCAAATTTCATATAAAATTGAACCGAATCGAATCAAAAAATTCAATTTGGTTCGGTTAATGGATTTGGACTTTTTTTTTATTTTATATTTATTTATTATTTATAAAATAATTATCTATACAATATATATATATATATATATATATATATATATATATATATATATATATATATATATATTTATAAAATATAAAATATTGTTTATATATATATAATATTTACATAAATTTATTAAACCTTGGTTGGTTTAGTTCAAACAAAATTTTTTTGCTAAAATCAAACCGAACCAAAATCCTTAAAAAATAAAATCAAACCGAACTAATTAATTCAGTTTGATTTTTCAATTTCGGTTCAATTTTGCTCACCCCTAATTACATAAATAATTCTAAATCAAAATCGATTCCTTATGAAATTGTTTTTAATTTTATGAATACAATAATCGAGATGAATAAAAAATTATTAATAAAATTTCTATAAATTTTATTATTAATGTACATGCATATTGTTAATAAATTTTTTATAAATATTATAATAGTTATATTTAAATTTTGATTATTTTAAATAGTGGAAGACGTTTTAAATAAGTATTTAACTTTAATTTTTTATTTAAAATTAAAAATATATGTTAATTTTTAATTCTATGGTTTGTTAAATATTTATTTGAAATAATAAAATGGGTTTTATTTTTTATCATTATTTTTATAATTATTTTAATTTTTATTAATTTAAATATTTATTTATTTTATTTAAATTTATTTAGTTAATATTTAATTTTATATTTTTATTAACAATTTATTATATTTTTATATTTAATATAATATTTTAAATAATGCATGCTAAATAATTATACGTTTGATCAAAATTTTTTGCGAACACACACACACACATATATATATACACACACACACACATATACACACATATATATATATACACATTCATATGGATAATACCAGTCCCATTTCTATTCCAAAGCAGTGATTCAAATATGGTTACACCATAATATTTTTGGATCAAAATGGTCAAAGGGCACATTAATATTCAAGCCCAAGTTGAATAAAGGCCCATGAAGATCTACATACCAAATTTAAAGATGGTTGATATTCTAAATAGCTATGGACAATTCCAGAGAGACAACAGTTACTTGAGGTTACCAACAATTGGTCTATCCTAGAGAGTGGAGCAATAGTTGCTTAAACATAGCAGTGGTAGAGCAGTTATATCTTAGGGTATATTTAAGCTAAATGATATCTCATATATAAACTCTAATTAATCCATTACTCAATAGGCTATGTGACTTTTTATTAGCCTCATCGGGCAAAGTTTTTCTTTTTTGCCTTTTGTTTTCAAGCTTTCTATAATTACAACAATCAGTTAATAAAAGTTTCTTTCATTTCATTACTATTACTTTACCTCCATAGTTACTGCTTATCTGCTATTGAGAGTCTAAACGTACTGTGGTAAGGAAATTTGGGAATCCACAATCTATTGATAAGGAGTTAGAAAGGTGTAATTCACAGACTCGTGCACCTTCATCCGTACATAGCACGCCCCCACAATTACTAATTTAGCCTTATGCCAAATTTCATAGCCAATAATATTTTTGGCATGTCTAGTGGGACACACTCTCATAGCATCAAAGATAAGAAAGCTTTTCACCTCTTTACAAGAGGGAAGAACCAAAAATTGTGCCTACTAGCAATCTAAGACAAGTTTTACTACAACAGTTGCATTCTAACACTAACTCTTTCAATCATCATACTATGTATGACAATAATGCAGGTTTCAACAGAGAAGGGCTAGTGAACTTGGTATCAGCAGTCAATAGGATTTCACAGCCTATTATTCCACAATAAGTCCCTAGGGAGCAAATTCTTATGGACATAGAAGCGGATAACATCAACAAGGGAGTGCTTAAATTTCATTAGAGAAGAATTCCATGATCACCGATCCACTAGTGGCCACTATTAATTGTAACAACTCACACCCACCCTAGGAATTTTCGTGATAAATTGCTTGAATTAGAATCTATAAGGTTAAGTGTGTGCTTGTGTGAATATTTGTGATCTAAGTGATTGATGAGTATGTGGCATATTAAATTAATTTTAATTGCATAATATGTGTTGCTATTGTGAAATAAATGACTTACATGAAGTGCATTTGCATAAAAGAATTTATTTTAAATAAAATGAATTTTCATGCATAAAACAATTTTAAAGCATAAAATAATTTTATAGGTATTTTAAAAATATTTTTAAATAAATATTTTGAGGAAAATATTCCAGAATTAAAAAAGAAAAATATTATTTTTATTTCTAAACACTTTAGCCAAAATTTTTAAAGGAAAAGGCCCAATACCCAAAAGTCCACTACACAAAAATGCTCATAACTTATTTCATTAAGGGTAATAGTGGAAATTCCACTCCAACTCTAATATATATTCAAATTTTCTGCCAAGCAAGGGTTTTCCAGCAGCCACTCCCTCATTCTTTCTATATTCTGATAGAAAAACCTTTCAAAATAATTATCTCTACCGAAATATCGAAAACACCTTACCGTTTCACGATTTCATGACCGTAATCGTAAGTTTTTAATCTCTTTTGATTTCTAAATTGTTTTCTATGAAATAAATTATGGAAAAATTATTTTGAATTGTTTGGTTACTAATTTCTACAGATTCAATTCTATTTGAGTAAATTTTTGGAAGAGAAAATTAATTTTCTACTGAAAACATGATTTTTTCCGCAAGATTTCTCCAAAGGTGAATTCTATAACTTAAAATCACAATTTTATTGCATAGACATCATAAGGGGGGGGGGGGGGGGGGGGGGATTTGTGTTTATTTGCATTCTAAACTAATTTTTGATTTGTTTTGATGAAAAATAATGCATGAAATAATATTTCTGTGATGACCAAAAAGTTTCGAAAAACAAAGGAATTCAAGATTTTCGTGTTAGGATTTGGAAATTGGAAAATTCTATTCTTTCATGAATACATGGCTGCCAATTTGTGTGAATTGATGTTCTAATATGATATTTGTTTTGTTTAGATAAAAAAATAATGATTTGAATCATGTGTCTGTTTATTGCTGAAATAAACGAAATGCGCGAAAAACGTGGAAACTCATGATTTTTCACCTAAGCCTTTGAACTTGGAATTTTTTTGTATAAACCTTACCTATGACTGCCGATTTGTGAGATAATGTGTTCTAAACTAATATTTTCAATGATTGAATGAAAAATAATGGTTTAAATAACCTGTTTGCATATTTCTGAAATGACTAGAAAATACCGAAAACAAGAAAACTCATGTTTTGTGCACTATAATGCAAAAGATTGAATTTTTATATATCAATGGCACCAATAGTGGCAGATTCTTATGGATTTGAGTTCTAAAATGATTTTTGTTATGTTTACATCAAAAATCTTAGTTTAAACCATTTTTTTACATATTTCTAAAATAGACGGAAAACACGAAAAGAAGAAGAATTTGGTTTTCACCTTAAAGATGCATTCGGCCTACATGAACCATTGTGTCCAAATGTTTATAAATTTTATGTGATGTGTATTGGTGATTGTTGACATGTATGTATGTATAATAAATGATGAAATTGCATGTTAGTTAAAGGTATGATCCTAGATAAGATTAAATGTGTTTTGGTATACTTAAGGTATCTTAATATCAAATTATGGTTAGAATGCAAATGTGATTGAGGAATTTGGAACTAGATGTCATGATGACTTGATGATAAATATATGGTTATGAGTTAATGAAGTGAAGAGATCATATGAGTTAAGCATGATGTTTGAAGGATTAATTGTCAAGTTGACATGTATGGATGTGTAAAGTGAACTAAGATAATTGACAAGTGAATTGATATTGGGGTAATGATAATGTGATGACCTTAAAAAGGTATTGATATGATTGCAATATGTTTTTATGTGAGCCTATAAGGCCTAAGTATGCAAGACTTATAAGTTAATGTGATATGTGTACGTGATGAGTACACCTATGAGTGAACTCTAATGTGTATGCTATATATGTATGGGTAGTTATGGGATAGGAACATCATGAGTAAATAAAATACTAAGTATTAAATCAAATATTATGTTAGAGTTTGAGGAGCCTTAGAAGTGCAAAGGGGACTACGAGTACTAGGAGCAAAGGAACCCTAAGGTGAGTAAACACTATGTTCATGAGTGTGAGTAAACACTATGTTCACAAGTGTGAGTAAACGTAATGCTTTTGTTACAAGTGTGAGTAAATATCGTATTCATGTTATAAGTGTAAACAACATTTTGTTGTGATACAAGAATGTGATATGTTGCTATGTGAACCTTTGTGATCTTTGAAACCCAAGTTCATTCCATTTGTATTTTATGACATGATTTCTTTGTTAAGCTTGGGTTGCCAAAGGACAATTGGTCCAAAACTATTTTGCTTAGCCAATGAGAACTTTTTTGTAAAAAACACCCTAACTTGTATTCTTTCTGGAACTACACTTTCATCATATTGTTGTTGAAAGCCAAACTACTATTGTTATTGAAATACATGTTATTGTTGCCATACGTGATATTGTTAATTGTGTTTACCAATAGCTCTAGCTATGGTACCTTTACCCTTTATGCAGAATCCTCGTGCCGATGCGGGTAATCATCGGAACCTGTACACATGGTATTAACCCGATGGATAGGGGTAGTGTATCCACCTCAGCTAGAAGGGGCGGTTCTAGCCATGGAGCCTGATCAACTTCACGCTTTATAAGTGATGGGAGTTGGAATTTGGCAAAGGCCACCTTTCCTCGATGTGTTTAGAGTGGATTGAGTAGTGTCTCCACTCTATAAGTGTTGTAAGTGTGATTTCTGCAAACTTGCTAAATTGAACCTTGCTTAAATTGCAACCTGATTCATGAGTTATAAACTATGAACTATGTGTATAAGCTATGTGTTTCCTTTCAAAGGAATATGTGATAATGTATGAGCCTTTTTGTGTACTCATTGAGATCATCTATCTCACCCCTTTTCCTTGTGTGGTTCTAGGTGAGCAAATGTGAGGAGGCAAGGTGATGGCTCAAGCATCCTACTTCGCTTGGGAAATTCCTTGTCCAAGTTATCAATAATACTATGTTATGAAGTCTTGTCTTTAGATGCTCCAGGAATGTTAATTGATACTTATAGAGATTTATATTACTTTCCTTATGGAATTTTTATGTAACGATTTATTTAAGTCTTTCACAAATTATGGTATTTATCTAAACATTTTTAAATGAGTTAATGAAAGAGGTTCGGTAAGATCCTAGGCATGATTGTTATATGTTAATGGGTTCTACGGGCTTGGGTGACCTTATGTCTCCCCATGTTTTAGGACCGTCGTATCTCATAAGGTTGGGATGTGACATTAATATTGTGGCTAATGATCACAAGTCCCTAGTGACTTCAGATGATAAGTGGAAAGACAAAAGTCTACTGAAGGTCTGTGGGGAGAAAAGCTCTAAACTATGGATTACTAAAATTAAACCATCTCACCATAGAGATAGGCTACCAAAAAAGATCACCAAGAATAAATCATCAGTACAAGTTCCAAAGGAGCCAATTTTTTTCATTATTCCTCCTTGCTATAAAACCTATCCACAATTGGATTCTTGTAGAAAATAATAAGTTCCTTAAGCCACTCATTAGGACTAAAAAATGCAGACTGTAGAGACAAAGGGTTGAGGCCAAAAGACAGGCCAATCTACAAGATTTGCATCCTATGGAAGTCAATAGAAGCAAATTCAAAAGAAAGTGACTGAGAATTCTAAGAGTTTTGAATAAGATCTACTAGGGATTCCCCGGTATTTTACTCTTAATTTTTTAGTGCTGATATGCCTATGGAGTTTGTTATTGCTATAGGCTAGGGTGATATGGAATCAGATGGTAGAAAATGGATGTGCTGCTGCAATAGTAGAATTGCTTGTTATCTTTCAATACAAATCTATAAAAGGGAATGCTATTGAGATCAAAAGTTCCTAACACTCTAGGGGCAACTTTCCCTAGTGTGAAAAATTTCTACAGTGTGTGAATCCTTAATTTTACACCTCATTATTTGGCCATAGCTTGACACCTGCTAAGTTTAGTGGGCTACGCATAGCCAACACGGCGGTCTCGCTAGCCAGTTAGTGGGCAGCATCCTCGGAGTTAAAAATGGACTTGCAGTCACTTTAGTATGAGAATACTTAATTTTTCAAATGCTAGTACTTTTTCTACCTTGATCGGACCTTTTATATCATACAGTATTTTTCCAAAATTGACCAGATTTTCATCCTAACTGATTGCTCAAATATTCTAAAATTAATTTTGAACCTATTGACACTAACCAATTAATTTTCTGAGCTTTATAACTTCCAAAAACTGATCAGGAAGTTCAAAAACCTTACCAAGCAAAAAAGTAAAAATCCAGCTAGCACGCTTATCGAGGCGCCAGCGGCGCCGGCTCTAGCCTGGGCAGCGCCATCCCTCCTGCAAGCAGCGGGCTGCCCAGAGGCTTGGTGGCGCCACCCAGACTGTCCGCTTGCAGTCCCAAAATATCTCCCAATCTAATTTTTTTGCCTTTTTCTAACTCTACTCTTTTGGTCTTTTCACTTTTCCACTTCCTAAACTACCCTCACTCACTTTTTCTATAAATACTCCCCTCATCTTTCATTCCAAGACATCTATTGAATTAATATTGATGATTATCTACTAATTCCTTTTTTCTTCTCCCTCCAACCACTCTCTAATTAATTAATTAATCTTTTTAATTAATTAATTAATCTTTTTAATTAATTAATTATCTCACCCTAACCAAGTTAATTAATCTTTTTAATTAACTAAAACTCTTTTTTTAAAATTAAAATTAATTAATTAATTAATCTTTTTAATTAATTAATTAATCACTTTTTTCCAAAATCAAATTAATCATTTTTCTTAATCCACCTTTCATCCAAATTAATTAATTAATCATTTTTTTCCAAAATCAAATTCACTTTTCATCCAAATTAATTAATTAATCTTTTTAATTAATTAATTCTTCTATCCTTTTCATCATATTAATTAGTTAATTAATCTTTTTAATTAATTAATTAATCTCCCAATCAATTCAATCACCCGGTCTCGATAAAACGGAATTTCAGTTCTGTAAAATCCTCCACTCACCAAAAGTCAAGCATCAACCTTTTCCTCTAAAATCCAAATCAAATCAATCAATCTGATCAACTCTTAAACCCCTACATTTAATCGTGGAATGAACTACGTGGGTTTTGATCCCCATTTAATGGGGTACATAAGCATGTTTGGAATCTAAATCCAAACCTCAAATCTAAATCTCTATCAATCTCTTTTTCCCTTTTTAATTTGTGGATATTTTATTTTAATTTTCACCTTGCACTCATGTCATATTCATACATTTTATTTGTAATTATTAATGTCATTCATGAAATCAATTTTCAAGTCAAATTAAACTTAAGAGTAAAATTTAGATTATTTAAAACCAAAAACTTAGTCCCCGAACTCAACTTGGTTTGAGATTAGTGATTTTTATCCTTGGATAAATTAATTGCAAAATTAATAAATTGGAGTCAACTGGGTTTTTTCTTAATTTTCCCATTTAAAATAAATTAGGATGGCAACTCCCAAAATCATTTTCAAAATCAACTAAATCCGAACCCAAGGGTTCCATCGTGAGTCTAAATCCGAATGAGCATCCCAGTTCCCTCTAGCGGACTGGGCCGGTGCTCGGGTGAGGCCTCACAGCTGGTGACTCCACTGGAGACTGGTTGCCACCTTTTTTAATAAAAAGAAAAATAAGAGGATTACTATTTGGTTAAGAAAAATTTTTCCAAAATAATCTCCTTTTGGCTCATTAAGTATAATTTGACTTTCATGCATCACTTTGCATAATAAAGGCTTCTTGCCTAACCTTAGCTTTAGGAAAACTTTTGGATAGCAAGTAGCATTGGCTCAACAACTCTCTTTGAGTATGTTGGGAGATAGCAAAAGCATTCCACCCTGCGATGAATCTTCGATCATTTTGATGGTATAATAAGCAATCAGTATTGTTGGACCCATGCGATGGTCCTTGCCTCACATGTGGTTAGGTATATCAATGCTCTAGTGGGACGGGGACCCTTAAATCAAACCACCCTTCACTCTTATGCATATAGTTGCCCTAGCCTTTGACCTTAGGTTCCATGTACCGTAATAATCAATACTCTTGCATGTTTATGAAATCTTTTTAAGCATACATCACTCCATGATTATGCATACACAATATGAGAAGCTCAACAAGGTCAACCTCAAAGACCCAAACCGGTGGTCCGTTACCCCAAAACACCTCACACACTCACCTTGTCAACATGTAAACCAGGTGACCAACCATGTGGAGGGAATCCTTTTCCTGACACACCTTCACATTTATGCTATTTTAATTCTGTATTCTTACCCTTCTTTCTGTCTGTTTTCTATTTGAAGGTACCAATGGCCAATACCTTTAACTTCGATCAAGATGCCATGAGCGCTTTCTTCGCCAACCTCCTCAAGAAACAAGAGGAAACTTTTCAAGCTGTACTCACCATTGCTCTTTATGCCCAATCTAAAACTTTCACCAATGCTCTCAATGCCCAGTCTGCCACCTTTACTGATGCCCTCAACTCCCAACGCCAGTCCATCATCAATGAGGTCAAGGAAATAACCAATGCCACTGTCACTCCCTCTCCTGTTTGTGTTGAGCTTGCATTTGCCTAGGCTGGGACTAGCCATGCCCCTACTTTTACTCCTCCCATTATCGATCTCAACGATAAAGGGAAAGCACCTGAGACTCCAACCTCTCTTACCATGGACTTAAACACAATCGCTTCTTCTCCCACAACGAATCATTTTCAAAATGGAGATTTCTCTAGCTTTCCCGAAGCTAAGAAATTGATGGAGAAAGTTGAGGTCATGGAAAAAATGCTCAAGAATGTCAAAAAGCACGAGGACATGATAGATGTTGACTCTTTAGCTCTCTTCCCAAATACATGAGTTCCACCAAAATTTAAAATGCCGGTTATGGACAAGTTTAATGGCACCACATGTCCCAAAACTCATCTCAAGATGTATGTGGGTGCCATAAGACCTTTCGGTGTGGATGACAAGCTCCTTGCTCAGTTATTCCAATAAACCTTGACTGGAGTTACCATTAAGTGGTTACTAGATCTTGACAAAAGTCACAAGAAGACTTGGGATGACATCTACAATACTTTTGTCAAGTAATACCACTATAACATCGAGGTGGATGTCACCCGTCAAGATTTGAAAACCATCAAACAAGGGCCAAGAGAATCCTTCACCTCGTTCCTTACAAGGTGGAGAATAAAAGCAACTCAAATGGTGAACCATCCATCTGAAGTAGAGCAAATTGACATCATTATCAAGAACCTCCTCCCTCAGTACCATATGCATTTGCAAACACAATACCTCCCTAACTTTAAAGCTCTCATTGCCACTGCCACCAAGATCAAGGATTTGATTTAATTAGGACAAATCATACATGAATCCTCTAGGTATCACAAGAACACCACCAACACCACCTAAAGAGAGGGAGAGGTACATGTTGTGTCCTGTCACCAGTCGATGAAGTTAGAAATAAGGAGAACTTTCTCTGAGCTGGGCATGCCCCTCAGTGTTGTTTACAAGAAAGCCTTAGAAGCTAATCTGGTTAAGCCTTAAAACCATGACCTCTTCCAAACCCCTTGCCCAAGGGTTATAATGCTAATGAGCACTGCGACTATCATTCAGGGCCAGGGCACAAAACTGATGCGTGCAAGCCTCTTAAGCACAAATTTCAAGACCTCATTGACAGCGGAGATGTCATTGCTCCTAAACCCAGAGTCTAATGCCACCACCAATCCTTTTTTGAACCATTGAGACCATCTCAAGCTTCACTTGATCATTGACACTTTGAGAAGAATTTCACCTTGCTTTGCACCTATCCAAGTCCTCCAAGTCCATGTCTGAGTCATTTAAGTCCTTGTCTAAGTCACAATTTGCGTCAGAGTCTTTTAAGTCAGTTTCTGTCAAGTCTTTCTTTGAATTTTAGTCTGTCAAATCTTACCCGTCAGAGTCTATATTTTGCCTTATAGGCTTATCCTTTAATGTACTCATGATGGGACTTTTATCAGTAATAAAAAGTTTGAACTTTCTGATTTGCTTTAATTTTTTCTAATTCATCTTTAAATAGGACATCTTAAAAAAAAAAAAGAGAAAACAAAAAAAATGAAAAATATACAAAAATATACAAAAAAATGATGAAAGAGGCAAAAGGATCAACTAATTATGGCACAAAAAATAAAAATAAAAAAATAAAAAAAAGTTTCATACATTGCATCTGCATGACAGTAGTGAAAAAGATCATGAGCTATTATGCACAAAGACAAGAACATGATACGGATACTCCAAGCATCACAGTTTACAAGATCTTCACCTATAAGAAGCCTATTGAGAAGAAGCTATGGAGAACAAAGACAAAGTAGGAAGATCCTATCTGACAGAGGCACTATCTTCACAGACGTGAACGAAAGTGAATTCTCCCATCTTGGCAACTCGGATTAGCTAAAAAGATACATCATTTGAAGATGACATTTGCATTTCATTTCTGTTTCTCATGCATATGTAATCAAAATTACGTGGACCTGATTCTCCCTAAAAGAAATAACCAACAGAAAAGTGATGTAAAGAATACATAGGCAGCCCGATTCAGGTGCGGTCCAAATCATAATATAAAATATTTTATTTGCATCGCATTCTCATTTTCTTTGTACCTAGTATATCATTCATTTAATTCTTTTGCCTAAACAACAAAAAAAAAGAAAAAAAGAAAAAGAAGAATGCTTGCTTAGTTGACAACCCGAAAGGGCAGCTTAGGTAGAAATTAGAGCAAAAATAAAAGATGTCTCATTTAATGATGATCAAATCTTGCAAAATGCAAACCCATCATGAAAGATAGCCCTTTCAATGTTGTCTATAGCTTATCCTATTTTGTGTAGTCCTATCAACCTATAATTATATATAAAAAAAAGAGGTCATGTTTGAAGTCATGGTCTAGCCAATGCTCCTTTACCTTATGAGATGCAAATCTCTTGTGTCCTCGTTGAAGTTAAAGTCTGTCACGATCTCCTTCTTTGAGTCACTACTGCAACCTATGGTGTCGCACTTTCAGTAGTTTCTCGAGTCTCCTTCAAAGAACAAGTCACCCCTTTTGCTTAGGCTGCAGTCCTCGCTCCACCAATGGTTTCTCTTGCAACCCATCATTCCTCAGCTATGTTAACCTCAGCAGGGCAACTTGGTACTCTTTCTTAATTGGCCAAACCATCTTTATCAACCACCTGTCATACCTCTCTGTGGTCATAAGTAAAATCCCAAAATAAATAGCATGATAACTCCTCAGCCAGTCATCACTTGATAGCTTTGACCATGGAAGCTGTGATCTGCATAAATTCCAATAAAGAAAAACTGGGGGTATACCCTGAGTTTGCCTCACCTGCCTCAAGACACTCATCCCTAGTGGAAAGCATTCAAGCTAGGCAAACTACTCGATACCCATGGCCTCCAGTCATGAAAGATTTAATCCTTTACTATTAGTAGTGCTAAAAATATCCTCCGGGGGCAAGTTGCAAGCAACAATCCTATCCGACCTCTGACTGAGTCTGAGTAAGGCATGTGCAGACTAAAAAGCAAGGGCCACCACTTGAAAATGATCCATCAGCCATTCTTTCGAGATAACCCAAAATCTGAAACAGACATCCATAAAGCACCCAAAGTAGAAAGGATAAGAATAGACAAATTTTTCTCACTGGAGAATAACTGGCAAGACAGTTCATCTCTCTAAATCCTTAATAAAGCAATTAAGGCTCATCAGTATCTTTGCCAACATAGCTCTAACCATAAAATGCCTCTGTTCCATCTGCCACTGTGGCATCACCCCAATCAATAAACCCATAACTGACACTCAAACAGAAAATCAAGGCCCTCATGTTGAGCCTTTGCACCCTTCATACCCCTAGTCACTAGAATCATGGAACTTCTCAATTATAGTGGTCAAATTCACTTAACCATCACCAACCATCATTTGGCTTGTAACATCCTGAGCCAAGTCAAAAACTCTGAAAAATTAAAAAAATGCTGGACTTTGAACTCTAGCACCACCAGAGTTGCCTTTGAGTCATAGCCAAGCTACATTCCCTATCTCCCTAGAATAGGCATAGCTCCTCCTCAGCAGTACCAAAACAGAAACCATGGGTCACCAGATTCTAAAATATAAAGCAACCCCTTGAACTCTTCATAATGCCACCATGGCAATTTTTCCATACCAACCCAAGTTGAATTTCTCAACCTTGTCGAGTTTTTGATTCCAAAAATGCATGACTCCGCAAAACACAAAAGTCATATGAGAAATTGAATTCACAAAGCAAATGTGTAAATCTATCCTCATGCATCCATGCAACCATTCATTACAGGCATCACCATAAATCATACATGGCATAGAAGTCAAGCAAAAGGTCTATGAATTTTGAAACATGCATGCATCATCTGTGCACTAGCATTTATGCAATCATCTATAATCATACATCTTCATGCATAAACTGAGCCAATAGCTTATTGACATCTCCTTAAGCTGACCCGTACTTCCTCCAAGTTGACCGATACCTCTTAAAGATGACTAATGCCTCTTTGAAGCTAAATGGTACCTTTTCAGATCTAATCAATGAAGCATGACTTCTATAGTCTCTTTACTCCCAGCAAAGTTCCTTTAAGCCTTCTAAAAGGGCCAACCCCTTATGTTTAGAAGCCTAAGTTTCTTTGGCATAACTAAAATCTTATCAGAATCTTTTGAGTCAACTCGCTATAAGCCGAGGCTCTTCCTCCATCAAAATCTTGTCAGAATCTAATGAGTTTACTCGCCATAGGCTGAGGCTCTCTTTTCACTAAATTATCTTGTCCAAAATCATCTTTACCTCTAGCATTAAGGCCAAATAGATAGCCTTGATTGATATTTACTCATATCTTCTCTAACATTAAGGCCAGACAGATAGCCTTGATTGAGATTTACCCAAATCTTCTTTACATTAAGGCTAGACAGATAGCCTTGATTGAGATTTACCCAAATATTCTTTAAATTAAGGCTAGACAGATAGCATTGATTGAGATTTACCCAGGCCTTTTTTGTCCTTTAACATTAAGGCCGGGCAGATAGCCTTGATTGAGATTTGCCTCAAACATTCTTCATCTCTAACATTAAGGACGAACAGATAACCTTGATTGAAATTCACCAAACCTTCTCTATCTCCAACATTAAAGTCGGACAGATAGCCTTGATTGAGATTTGCTTCAAACATTCTTCATCTCTAGCATTAAGGCCGAACAGATAGCCTTGATTAAAATTCACCAAGACTTCTTTATCTCTAACATTAAGGCCGAACAGATAGCCTTGATTAAATTCATCAAACCATCTTTCTCCCTAACATTAAGGCTGGACAGATAGCCTTGATTAAAATTCACCAAACCTTCTTTATTCTCTAACATTAGGGTCGAACAGATAGCCTTAATTGAAATTCACCAAGACCATTCTCGCATCTAATGTTAAGGCCAAACAGATAGCCATTGATAAAATCTCATTTATCTTAGAGGGCCTCCCCCCAAAGGACCTGACAAGAACACACAAGCCCAGAGTCTGACATGGCACCTTTTTCTAATGTTCACTATCATCAGAATTACCTTTTATCCAAAGCCAATTCTAATGAGAGAGCAGCTGTGAACCCTTAATTTTACACCTCATTATTCGGCTGTAGCTTGACACCTGCTAAGTTTAGTGTGCTACGCAAAGTCAGTACGGCAATCCCGCTAACTGGTTAGCGGACAGGGGTCAAGGAGGCAGCGCCCCTTGCGGGGGTGTTGGGGCAGTGCCATCGGAGTAAAAAATGGACTTGTAGTCACTTTAGTACGAGAATACTTAATTTTTCAAATGCTAGTACTTTTTCTACCCTGATTGGATTTTCTATATCAGATAGTATTTTTCTAAAACTGACTAGATTTTCTCCCTAACTGACTGCTCAAATATTCTAAAATTAATTTCAAACCTATCGACACTAATCGATTAATTTTTTGAGCTTTGTAATTTCTAAAAACTAATCTGAAAGTTCAAAAACCTTACCAAGCGAAAAAGTAAAAATCCAGCCAACACGCCTACCGAGGCGTTGGTAGCGCTAGCTCTAGCTTGGGCAATGCCATTACCCCTATAGGCGGCGCACTGCCTAGAGGCCCAGTGGCACCGCCACGACTACCCACCTACGGTCCCCAAAATACCCCCAATATGATTTTCTGCCTTTTTCTAACTCTACCCTTTTGGTCTTTTCACTTTTCCACTTCCTAAACTACCCTCACTCACTTTTCCTATAAATACCCCCCCTCATCTTTCATTCCATGACATCTCTTGAATTAGTATTGATGGTTATCTATTAATTCCTCTCTTTTTCTCCCTCCAACTACTCTTTAATTAATTAATTAATCTTTTTAATTAATTAATTAATCAATTTTTTCCAAAATCAAATTAATCATTTTTCTTTATCCACCTTTCATCCAAATTAATTAATTAATCCTTTTAATTAATTCACTTTTTTCTAAAATCAAATTCACTTTTCATCCAAATTAATTAATTAATCTTTTTAATTAATTAATTCTTCTATCCTTTTCATCATATTAATTAGTTAATTAATCTTTTTAATTAATTAATTAATCTTCCAATTAATTCAATCACCTGGTCTCAATAAAACGGAACTTTAGTACGGTAAAACCCTCCACCCACCAAAAGTCAAGGTATCAGCCTTTTCTTTTCAAACCCAAATCAAATCAATCAATTTAATCAACCCTTAAACCCCTCCACTTAATCATGGAACAAACTACGTGGGTTTTGATCCCCATTCAATATATTACGTAGGCACGTTTGGAATCTAAATCTAAACTTCAAATCCAAATATTTATCAATCTCTTTTTCCCTTTTTAATTTGTGGATATTTTATTTTAATTTTTACTTTGCACTCATGTCATATTCATGCATTTTATTTGTAATTATTAACATCATTCATGAAATCAATTTTCAAGTCAAATTAAACTTAAGAGCCAAATTTAGATTATTTAAAACTAAAAACCTAGTCTCCGACTCAACCTAGTTCGAGATTAGTAATTTTTATCCTTAAGTAAATTAATTGCAAAATTAATAAATTGGAGTCAACTGAGTTTTTCTTTAATTTTTCCATTTAAAATAAATTAGGGTGGCGACTCCCAAAATCATTTTCAAAATAACCAAATCCAAACCCGAGGGTTCCATCGTGAGTCTATACCTGAATGAGTATCCCGGTTCCCTCTAGTGGACCGGGCCGGTGCTCGGGTGAGGCCTAACACAGAGCAATTACTAAAAAACAACTAATCCTCACCAATCTAAGAAGCTAATTTTCGAAAAACTACTATATGTCAAGGCACATGTCATTGGGAGATCCATCACTAAAGTTCTAATAGACAACGTGTCAGCAATAAATATTATGCCACTGAGAATGCTACATGCCTTAGGAGAAACTAAAGAAGACCTAATTTCTATAGAGGTGACATCATTAGCTTTCAATAAGGAGCTCACTAAGACTTTAGGGATCCTACCCATGGAAATCACAGTAGTTGTAACTGCTATGTTCAAAGCATATGTGCAACAGACTCTGAAGAGACTGGAAGTGGAAGAATTCCATAGTATCTATAGAGCTGAAGTAACTTATAAGGAGGAGCTTATTGAAAATGAAAAAATTCTACAAATGCATGACCTAGAGAAGGCACCTCCCAAATTTATCTAAATTGATATATTTAACATAGAGGTTGGTATTGCTGGGGACTAGAGAGTCGAGCTGAAGAAATATTTTGACAATCTAAGCAAGAGAGTGTCGTATTGAATAAAGGTACAGGCACAAAACTATGTTATGCTAAAGGGTGATCTCTTTAGGAAAGGATCTAATAGTCTATTGTTAAGATGCTTAAGTATGTCAGATGCATTGGAAATTATACAATAAGTGCATGAGGAAGTATGTGGTGATCACCAGGCTAGAGTAAAAATAAAAGGGCTCATAAGAAGACATGGCTATTACTAGCCAACCATCTTGAAGGATTATATAAGGTACACTAAGAGATATCAATAGTGTCAAACCTATAGCAAGCTACAGAGAATTCCTATTAATGAATTTTATTCCATAATGAAGAACCTGAAAAGAATTTTTCCCATTGTGTGGGAAAAGGTGAAACAGAAGTAAAGAAACAAAGGTAACCTAGGTTTATAGCTCTTACAAGTGATTTTCTATAGGGACTTGGGGATGATGTAAAGCCAATCCCATGGCTATATTACTATTCTACTATAAGTTGGCTTCCTAGCCACTTTGCACATAAATAAAGAAGTAGGCCTGTTGGCCACTTTTTCTAATTTCTAGTTTTTATTCATGTGTTTTTCTTACTTAGTTTATATTTTTTTAAGCTTTTCTAGTTCCCAATAAAATATTTGCAATATAAAAGTAAGCAACACCAATGGCCTCAGGCCATACCACGCAAGTAAACATCAGGCCTCTGTGGCTGATTATGAAATGACATGGCTACATGAGTCAATCATCACCAAGGGCAACAAATTTATCCTCACAACAGATATAAATGTAAGACGCCTCAGGCCTTTTGTAACAACCCACACCCACCTTAGGAGTTTTCATGACTATTTACTTGAATTTAGAACTATTATATCTAAGTGTGTGCTTTTATGAAAATTCATGTGTTAGTGATTGATGAGTATGTGGCATGTTAGATGAGTTCTAATATGCATCATATGAATTATTATTGTGGAATAAGTGAATTATATGAAGTGCATATACATAAAATAATTTATGTCACATAAAGTGAATTTCCATGCACAAAGCGATTTTTAAGTATAAAATAATTTTTATAAGTATTTTTAAATAAATATTTTGGGGGGAATTTTAAAAAAAATAATAAGAAAAATATTTTATTTTTAATTACCTATAATCAGCCCATAAATTAAATAATAGGCCTAACTCACCAAAAGCCCACTATACCAAAACACTCATAACCTAACTTATTAAGGGTAAACTTAGAAATTTCACCCAAAACCCTAATATTTAAGCTAAAATTTGGCCTCCATGAGTTTAAACAGCTACCATTATGTTTTCTATCATATTTCTAGTAGAAATTCTCTCAAAAATATTCTCTTAACTAAAATTCAGAAGGTGTTTTTAAACCTTGTGATTTTGTGACTATTTTCGTAAGTTTTTCTCTTTTATCAATATATTATTTGATTTTTATGAAACTAATTATGAGAAAATTATTTTGGATTGTTTATTTACTGGTTTTCTATTGATTAAATTTGGCCTAGGTGAATTCTTGAAAGAGAAATTGATTTTTTCCATCGAAAACACAACCCTCTTTACGTGAATTCTTCGAAGGTGAACTCTAAAACTCAAAATTTGAAATTTCATGCATAAACACAAGGGGGGCTGCCGATTTACACATATTTGTATTCTAAATTGATTTTTGTTGTGTTTAGATAAAAAATATTAATTTAAATCATATTTTTGTATATTGTAATGATCGAAAAACATAAAAAAGCAAGAGAACTTATGATTTTCACTCTAAACCCTAAAATTTGAAATTTTCATGCATATGGATGGATATCGATTCCTATATGTTGATGTTATAAAATGATTTTTGTCATGTTTGAATGAAAAATATTAGTTTAAATCATGTGTTTAAATATTACTGTAATAATAAAAAAAGTACCGAAAATAAGAAAGATTCATGGTTTTCATCCTAGAACCTAAAGTTGGAAAATTTTCATGCATATATATTTATATAGGTGCTGATTCATATATATAAATATTCTAAAATTATTTTTTCCATGTTTACATGAAAAATATTGATTTAAATCATGTGTTTGTATATTATTATAATGAACGGAAAGTGAGAAAAGCAAGAAAGTTCATGATCTTCCTCGATTGTATAATTCGGCCTACATTAGGAATTCAATCCCAATGTCTATAATTTTTATGTGATATATTTTAATGATTATTGACATGTATATATGAATAATAAATGATTTAATTCCATGTTGATTGAAGGAATAACTCTAGACAAGTTTAGAGACAATTAGGTATATTTAGGGTTTCCTAATCCTCTTTCTATGATGTGATTAATATGTTTATGTGATTAAGTGATATGGGAAATAAATTTCATGATGAGTTAATAATGAGTTAATGATCTTAAATGGATGATGAGATTGATTGTATGAATTGGTCATAAGAGATAAGCATGATATTTGAAAGGTTACTTTCTAAGTTAATATATATGGAAAGTGTTAAGTGTACTAAGTTGGATGTTAAATTGAATTGATATTAAGATCATGATATATTATGTTTGACTTTAGGAAAGTCATAATATGGGTTATAATATGATTTCATATGGGCCTATAAAGGCAAAGTATGCAAGACTTTGAAAATCAACATGTTATGTGCAAGCGATGAGTGCACTTCTAAGTGCAACTCCAAATGTATATGAATGTTATATGTGTATAAAGTTGTTGTGGGATAGGATAGCATGATGTTAAACAAATCCTAAGTATTGAATTAAATATTATGTTAGAGCTTGAGGAGTAGTAGAAGTTCAAAAGGCTATAAATACTAGGAGCAAATGAACCACAATGTGAGTAAACATTATGTTATTGTTACAAGTATAAGCTATCGTGATATGTGAACCTTTGACATTCTTGAAACCCAAGTTCTATTCTATTTTCAAATGCAACTATATGATTTCTTTATTAAGCTTGGGTTGCCAAAGGACAATTGATCCAAAACCATTTTGATTATCTAATGATAATAAAGAACCTTTGTGATTATTACCCCAACTTATATTCTTTTTGGGACTACACTGTTAATTATCTTTTGTTCAATAAGCTAAACCATTATTGTTATTATGTTATATGTGATCGCATTCTTCGAAGCTAATGTTATATGTGATTGCCATTAGCTCTAGCTATGGTACTTCTAAACCTTTTATGCAAAAAACCTTATATCGATGCGGAGAATCATCAGAACCTGTGCACATGGTCTTAACTCAATAGATAGAGGTAATGTATCCATCTCAACTAGAAGGGGTGGTTCTAGCCATGGAGCCTGATCAGTTTCATACTTTGCTATGTGTTTGAGTAATTATGGCAATAGCCTTCACTCTATGTGTTCGAGTGATTCTAGCAATAGCCTTCACTCTATGTGTTTGAGTGGTTATGGCAACAACCTTCACTCTATGTGTTATGTGTTATAAGTGTGATTTCTGCGAACCTTATTGAATTGTGAACTATGATTCATAAGCCATGAGTCATGAATTACAAATAATGATCTATGAGTTATAAGCTATGAGCCCTCTTTAAGGGATATGTATTATTATATAAGCTATTTGGTTTATTCATTGAGAATAACTTCTCACCCCTTTTCTTTATATGGTTCCAGGTGAGCATTATGAGGAGGCAAGGTGATCTCTCAAGCTAGCTACTTTGCTTGGAAAATTCTCTTGTCAAAGTTTATTACTCTGCTATAAGATGATGAGTCTTTAGATGCTCTAAGAGTCCTTATTTGAGGAGTTTATATTTGGAATATACTGCTTATTTAATTTATTTGGAGTCTTAAATGTTCTTTTCATATGGATTATATTTAAAGTATTTTAATACTATGCTTCCGCTAGTCAAAGTTTCCCTTATTATTGGATAACCAAGTTAATGCATGAGGTTTTGGTAAGATCCTAGGCAATGTTTATATGTTCATGAGTGGGTTCTACGAGTGTGGGTGACATTATGTCTCCCCAAGTTTTAGGACCGTAATATCTCTGAAATTAGAATGTGACACCTTTTCATCTCAAGGTATAGAAATAAAATAACCTTAGTGGCTGTACATTATAAGACTTGTTCACATTATTCATAGTTGTTCTTAACAAATTCAAGTAATAGGTTTAGAATATAGTTTACAAAAACTGGAGAATGATGTTGTAGGGTAACTCATTAAGAAATGAAGGAAAATATGTCTTTTAAGTTGCTTTATTGAATGATGCATTGTTGCCTAATGATGATGAGAAAATGATCACACTCTATAGCTTAAGACTTTTGCCTATGGAATCTGTTGTTGTAGCTATGGACAAATGAAATGATCTACCGGTGAACAATTCATCTAGATAAAGATTGCAAGAATCTGCAACTATAGGGGCTGGTGAAGACAATAGAGAGGAAGAGGCCATGGTGGAACCTGCACATAAGGTACATGGTTCAAATTCTTGTCTTTGTATTCATATATATATATATATTTTGACTTAAATTCACCATTCCACAATCCAAAATCCCTAGTCACAAGCAAAAATTTCAGGCAAAAATACCGAAATAATCATATACAATAACCAATTATATTTTACTATGATAAAGTACATGAGTTAGCCTTAATTGTTGAAATTCACTAGTACTTATGGACCCAAATTCAGCTATTGAATTTCTAAGCCTAATCACAAAAGTCTAAATTCTACCAAAATAAGTCCCAAATAAATCCCAGAGCCAAAATTCAATAGGAATTTTAGGCCAAAATCTTAAGCAACAAAATCCACAACAATGTACCCAAGTTTCGCAAACCATGAAAGTTACAGTATCCAATTTTCTCAACTTTTTCCAATATATTTATTTTGAATTTTAATTCTATTAGCTATAAATATATTTAACAAGTATGAATTTTATTTTATTTTTTAGGCTAATAATTCCAAGGCCGAAAATAAATTATTTTTCATATTTGGTATATTAATCATAAATAATAAATTAAATTATAGTAAATATATTAAAATTTTTTCTAAAAATTTTAGCTCTATATCCTTAACAAATTCGCAAAATTCAAAATGCAAATACAAAGAAAAGTTCCACCCATATGGTTTTCAAGAAAATTAAGAAATTTTGGCATTTTAATTGCTAAATTCAAATCATTTCCTAGCTAATTTGTCACCTAAAAATAAAAAATTCAGCAGTAAGGGGATTAAAGAAAACCATGGAATTCATCCAAATTGGCAAAGGAAAAAGCAAGAAATTAAAACCCATGAAAATTGCAAGAAAAGAACTCAAAAAACTCACCTTCGAAAGCTAAAATTGCTGGGGTAGAATCACTAATCAGGAGTTGCTGTATGATGGTAAGGTAACGTTGGCAACAAAGAAGCAGCAAGCATCAACAGTAGAGGAGAAAAAAAATAGCTGAATCTGCAAGATGGAAAAGAAATAGAGAGAAGAGAGAAAAACTTGTGTGGGCTAAGAAAAATTTCTTTTTTTTTGTGGTAAATTAGATGAATTTTTGAAGATGTGTGGATAACTTTTGGGTATTTAAAAATTTCTAATCCTTGAAGCTGTTGGAAATAGTTAAAGGATAATTAGGATTTTTAATTATTGGCTTGGTGAAGGAAAATCAAATGAAGCTATGGAAAAATTAATTTTGCACGTGGAATTAATACACTGGGGAGCCTGTGGAGATTTTCTTCTTTGGAATTTTCCTTAAGGCTATGGAATTTTAGATCTCATTATGGAAGTTAAGAGGCACAAATGTATTTTTCATCCATACAATTTGATTTTCAATCAAATTGTATGCGGAGGGCATTGTTCGCATCATAATATTTTTAGGTTAAAATTATCAAAGGGCCCATTAATATTCTAGCCCAAATTGAATAAAGGCCTATGGAGATCTACATACCAAGATTAAAGATTGTTGATATTTCAGATAACTATGGATAATTGCAGAGAGATAGCAGTTATTGGAGGTTACCAGTAGTTAATCTATCTGAAGGGGTTACCAGCAGTTGATCTATTTTAGGGAGTGGAGCAACAGTTACTGAAACATAGCAGTAGTGGAGTAGTTATCTCTTAGGGCATATTTAAGCTAAATGATATCTCATGTACAAACGCCAATCAATCCATCACTCAACAGGTCCTATGCCTTTTTATTAGCCCTATTGGGAGAAGTTTTTCTTTTTTGCATTCTGTTTTCAAGCTTTCTGTAATTACAGCAATTAGTTAATAAAAGTTTCTTTCATTTCATTACTATTACTTTACCTCTATAATTATTACTTATCTGCTATTGAGAGTCCAAATGTATTGTGGGAAGGAAATTTGGGAACTCACAGTCTATTGATAAGAAATCAGAAATCCATAGGCTCGTGCACTTGCATCAGCACGTGTCATGCCCACGCAATTACTAATTTACCCTTGTGCCAAATTTCACAGCCAACAAAATCTAAAATCTAAATGAAAAGTGTTTAAAAGTAATCATAAGAATATGTATGTTGTGCACTTTATAGCTCTTCCTCAGGATTGTAGTTTAATTGGTCAGAGCACTGCCCTGTCAAGGTAGAAGCTGCGGGTTCAAGCCTTATCAATCCCAACGGATCCAAATCCAACAATACACACACACACACACATCACATATTGTATATAGCAAACTCAGTAATATTGTATATCTAAAACCCCTGCTATTCCTCTATATAAGGGAAGCTAGATGAGTTTTGAGCACTTTTTCTCCCTATATATTTTTTATCCATCTCTTCCATTTTCTTTACTCTATTGCTTTATTATTCTTATTATTATATTCGACCTACTGTGTTAATAAGTTGATTTACAACACGTTATCAGCACGAGGTATGCATGTTTTCACTTAATTTAATTATAATGCTGTAAATTTATTCAGTAAATTCATATGAATACTAAATGAATTTAAAAACCTAATAATTAGAGTAATCAGGATTTAGTGCTATTTAATAAATATTATCAAATGCTATTGAGGAATTATTATTATATCTTCTAGTATGTTGAACATTAATGTATATACATATGTTTTCGTTAATATTTTCGTTTGGTCTTTTGTATATATATTCTTTTTAAATACATATATTTATCTATTTAATAAATATTTATTTAATTGAGAATTTTTGTTATTAAACATTAATCTATTTAATGTTATATTGATTTTGAATTATTATTATTTGATGCTATTTAATTTTAATTAAGTAAATATAGATCCTGAAGAAGTTGTAGTCTAAATTCTTGTGAATTAAATAAATTAATACAATTCCTAAAAATTAGTATTATCTATAGTTCTTGAAGAGTTAAATTAATCAATTAATTAATATAATTCATAAAAAACTAATATTTGTAGAATTAAATAAATTAATACAATTTCTGAAGACCAAATATTTTATATAGTTCTTGAAGGACTAATATTTTATATAGTTCTTGAAGAACTAAATAAATAAATAAATAAAATTTAAATTTTTGAAAAATTGGTACCCTTAGTATCTTAAATTTCTAAAAAATTGATATACTTCATTCCTGAAGAACTAGTATCCTAAAATGTTAAAGAATTGATATCTTACTATTTGCACTATAATATTTTTCTGGGTTAAAATTATAAAATGCCCATTGAAATTCAAGCCCAAGTTGATTAGCAAGACTTATGGAGATCTATAGGTCAAGTCCAGTGACAGTTGATATTCAGATGGCTATGGACAATTCCAGAGAGATAATGGTTAATGGAGGTTACCAGTAGTTGTACTGTCCTAGAGAGTGGAGCAATAGTTACTGAAAACATAGCAGTGGTGGAGCAGTTATTTCTTAGGGAGTATTTAACCTAAATGATATCTCATGTACAGGCTCCCAACCAATCAACTACTCAACAGGCCCTGATCCTTTTTATCAACCCTATCAGGTATAGTTTTCTTTTTCTATTTTTCATTCTCAAGCTTCTTGTAATTACTGCAATCACTCAATAAAAGGTTCTTTTAATCCATAACTATTTCTTTATCTCCATAGTCACTTTCGCCATTGAGAATCCAGACATACTGTGGTAAGGAAATCTAGATATCCATAGTCCATTGATGAAAAGTCAGAAAGGAGCAATTCATAGGCTTATGCACCTTCATCCGCACATGGCACACCAAGTGCAATTACTAATTTACTCTTATGCTAAATTTTAGCACCAATAATATTTTTGGCACGCCCGGTGGGATTGTCACGACCCATCTTTTAAGCCATGATTGTCCTAGAGTTCAGGGAGTCGTAAGGTCACCTAAACCCGTAGAATTCATTTAACATATAATTCTTTAGCATTCATCATGTTAAACTTTATCCCAAGATTGTAACCTTATTATCTTTCTTTGTTACCCATTTTTTGCTTATCATCTCCTTGTTAACTTATAATATCATTTATGAACATAATATGAATAACTTTTTAAATTGAATCTCATATCATTAATCAAATATTCACTACTTCATGCATTATTACAATAGCAATTATAATACCATTCACATTACATATACACCCTATAACATATTAATACTAACTTTTTGATAACCATGGAGCTCTAACCATGCTCTTCACAATCAAGAGTCATAATACCAAGACTTAGCAGAGCAACTTCCAAGTGGGAGGTTGAGCTTGGAATTTACCTTGCCGACTCATTGACTTTACTTGAAAAATTTAAACCACTAAAGTATGAGGCATAGCTTAGTGAGTATATAATAATACAATACATATGGTGAGTACAAGGATTAATTTTAGGAAGGGCTCTTTATAACAATGGAATGTTTTCAATCAATATTATCATTATGGTTCAATTTCTCATTTAAAATGGGAACAATATCTTTAGTAGAAATAACATTCTCTCGGGAGCAAGATGCTTCCTGCACATATAAATTCAAGAGTGGCGGCCTAAACCTTGCTCACTCACACATATCACATTACATAAGATTGATCGGGTCTTACAGTTAGGCGTTCCCCCCAACAGAGGTTGGGTACTCTCACCCTACTCGCAGGTTTATACCAAGTGCATAAAGTCTGATGTAATGCCCCACATTAGAAGGGGATTTTTGCTTATCAATAAGCATTCAATAGGAAGGTTCATATAAAATCCATATCAAGAAATTCAATGATCACATTACGAATTCGATATAATAGATTCGCAATAGTCAATCATCATTAAGAAGCATCATATCAATTGGTTCAATATTCGATGAGCAATTTAGGCTTATCAAAGAATCAAGCATTGTATCAAATACTTCAATATTCAATGTTCAATTCAAACTTATCAAGGAATCGAAATACTTCAACGATTATGGTTTGAACAGTAAAGGTTTAAAGAATATAACACAAGGTATATTATATTATTAAGTACTCACCTTGAACTCCTTTGCTTCTATTTACGTTTGACTCTGATGCTAGTAGTGCTCCTCTCATTCTTGCACAATATTCTTGTCATTGTCTTTAGACTCTAAACATTGCATTTCAATCATATATTACTCACTTCTTTGTTATAACATTCATTTAATTGAGCTTAACTTATTAACATTTCTATCTTGTTGCTTAAAACATAGCTTATCACTTTTAAAGTCAAGATATACTATACATATACTTGTTACTAATTTCAATACTTTTTCTTAGTTGTTTTCCAATGGCTCACTTAAGGAAAATAATTTCTTTCCTTTCAATTTCATATTTCAACTTTCATAATAGTCAACTAGAGCCAATTAAGCAATTTTCAATATTCAAGAGAACAAATTCCACTTCCACCAACAATTCCATAAATGAACCTAGTTTATTAAATTTAGAGAAAATCATTTCTATCAATTAAATTTCAAAATTGACATTACACAATTCATATGACACCATTCTTAAGCTTGATTTTCCCTTCAATTTTATAAATCCAAGTCAAATTCTCAAAATCCTAACTTTTCCGTAAACCCTAAAATTTAGGGAAAATCATCAATTCTTCATCTAATCTTCAAATTAGTTGAAGAAATATACAATTGACATATCATATAACATATATAATTACTTTAATGATCACAATCCAATATCAAAACATTAAGTTCCTTTTTAACTATGTTTATGCCTCTAAGGCTATCAAAACTTTAATCATGTTCCAAAATTCATTCTAATACTTATAAATCATTTCCCTCATCTAAAATTACTCAAAACCATATCTCATGCATGTTTATTCTAGGTTGGCTGAACCCTTATATGTAGGGTGCCAAGGAAGTTTTTCAAACAACTTAATCACTACAACCACCCTTATAACATAAAAAGAGAGAATGTATATAACTTCTCACCTTAATTTGCTTTACTTTGCTAAAATTCTTATTGCAAGAAGAGTAGAGAGGTTATAGATAGAGAGATGGAGGATCTTGGTGTAGCAAGAGAAGCTAAATGGGATTTCCTAATATAAATTTGTATATATATATATATATATATATATATATATATATATATATATATATATATATATATATATATATATATATGTAATAGATTAGATGGTGAGGATTTATCAAGTCATATCTAATGGTGAGGATTAAATCTTGATGAATGGTTAGGATGATGTCAAAATGGATAGCTAAGATTCTCTCTACAATAGTAATGTTTATCATAAGATGTTCGAGTATTCAACATGAGCATAAACTCATATGTAGTAAAAGAAAAAATTCAATTTGATTTAGAACTTTGACTAGGTCAAATTTTATGGCTAGTTATCAAATCCTCATGTCCCATTGTTTACAACATACTCTTATTATCTTAGGCCAAATGTTTCTAACTCACATCTCTTGATGTTCCATAACTCTTAGACCCAATAGGCTCGCATTCTTATGTTGGGCTTAGGCCTTGAGTCTAAGAGCCCAAATAATAAACCCATATATGCACATCTCAACTCGGTAACTTCATACATTTTCCATTTTTAATTCTTTCACTTTGACATAGGTAATTCTACCTTCCCATATCACTACACATTCTAGACATTATTAGGTAAATCCTATACATATCATAATGCATATTTACTAGCCTATCAACTGCATTGTTCTAGTGTATACATATCGTGTAAACTCATCGGGTCAAACTAAGTTTGACTTTTATTATACCATTGTAACTTTGATTGAATTGCACTTCTCATATCACTATTATTCTAATGTCTTAGGAGATGTCACCATCGGTTCACTAGCACTTTAAATTCATACCTCAATTAAATTATTAATGTAGTCACATTAAGTCAAACTCGATTTGGCTTTCATTTGTCATAAGGGTACTTATCACAATTGATTGCATTCTTTACTTATTGTCACATCATTTATTTAGAATTCACTTTTTATGATACTCTTATGGTTCTTGAGGCCCTAAATGGCATAGTATATGGACATTATAATGTTGTCATTACTATTTATAGTTGGTTAAAGAAACCTCAGTTATTATAGGGATGCACTTTTATGGCACCAAAAACAAGAAATTTTAGAAAAGATATTGTTGCTGGTTCCCAGGAGCCATAAGATGACACTATAATGGCAATGTAGGAAGGACACGTTCCACAGTTGGTTGGATTCTCCGTAGCCAGTTCACCAGGAACACATACCAGAGATGGAAATTCTAATAAGTCTTGTTGTTGGAAATCATGGTAATAATCTTTAACCTATTAATGTTCCTCTTCCTACTAATAATTTACAAGTATTAGTAGATGGATTGATCATGCAAACTAGATATATGTATGAAGCATGTGTTAGAGGTTAAGACATTATTCACTAAGTGATGTCTAGTATGTTAACTCCACCACAAAGCACTAGGCAAGGTAATGTCCACAAGCTTACTAAGCAGGCCTTAGAAGAACTCGAGAGGTAATTTGTTGCTTAACAAGAGGCTAGTGATTCTTATCACCTTAAGGAATGCTATCAACCTCTTTATAGGAGAGAGGAACTAAGGATTGTGCCTCTAGACCGTCCAAGAAACATTTAGCCACAACAATTGCATGTTACTACTAACTCGGCTAATCATCCAATTGCTTATTTTCATGATGCAGGTTTCGTTGGGGAAGGACTAGGGAATATGGCTCCAATAGTCAATAGGTTTCTACAGCCTATTGTTCCATAGCAAATCCCTAGGGAGCAGCATCCTGTGGATATTGAAGTTGTTAAGATGCTGTACAAGAATTATATGGATCTGGCCTTAGGCAAATAGGCCATCTGGAATTTCACAAGCTATATCCTATTGCTATAGATTGTGAGAATTCGTAACCCCGAGGATATAAGATTCCTAATTTTAGTCTTTATTCTTGGAAGGATGGCTAGTCTATAGTGGAGTATGCACTAGATTCACTATACAATGTGGAGAATTGGCCAACTATGAAAATTTCTCCAACTTCAAACTCAAGTTGTTTCCTAATTCCCTTATTGGAAATGTATTTACATGGTACAAAACCTTGCATAGGGATTCTGTTATGACATGGCAGGAAATGGAACGACAATTCTATACTCAGTTCTTTAGATTTGAGCTAGAGATGAGGATAGCAGAGTTATCTTGGGTAACTTAAAGGGCAGGGGAGACTGTTGATAGATTTATAGTAAGGTTCAAAAAGATGAGGAGCCATTATAAAGTGTTTTTACCTGAGATTGTGTTTGTGAAGCTGGTCTAAAGAGGTTTGGATATAGAATTGAGAAAAAAATTCTAGGGTATGGAATTTAGAGATTTTTATGAGATGGTCGCAAAGGTTGCAAAATACAAAGAGCTATCGCCGGAGGAGAATTACAAAAGGAAAACGACTATAGGAACATATTTTCAAGAAGTTCCTACTCATGAGATCGTAGTAGCCGACATGGTCAGTTCAAGATCCTATATTTGCCTATTACTAATGAGAAAGTCACCAGATACTTAGAAGAAATCCATAATTTCTAATGCTCAACAGTAGTACACCTTTAATGTCTCTAAGATTGAGGAGATTTTTGACTTCTTGCTGAAAGAAAAATTTCTAAAGTTGCCTGTAGACCACAAACTTCCAACTTAAGAGGAAATCAGAAGCAAAGATTATCGTAAGTATCATAGTTCTTGGAACCACTCTACTAATGCTTGCTAGGGAATCCGTAATGTGGTGTAGGTTAGGATTAACAAAGGAGTACTAAAGTTTCCAGAAAAGAAAGAATCCATGCTTATAGATAAGGATCCATTTCTACTAGTGGCTACCATCAATTCTATAGCCATTGACCTCAAATTGCTAGTGATTTCAGATGACAAAAAGAGAAACAAGAGTCCACCAAGGACTCATAGGGAAAAAAGTTCCAAACTTTGGGTTCTTAAATTTAAGCCATCTCACTAGAGAGATAGGCTACTAGTGGAGTCATCAAAGAGATATCACCAGTACAAGTTTCAAAAAATTCAAGCTTGTTTCGTAGTTTTACCAACTCCAAAACCAACTAGAAGTGGTAGTGGGTTAAACACAAAAAATTCCCTAAGCCACTCATCAGGACTCAGAAATGCAAATTGCAAAGGCAGAGAGCTGAAGCAAAAAGGCAAGCTAACTCGTAATATTGCCCACTTAAAGATGAAAGCAAGAGCAAGTTCAAGAGAAAGGCTACTAGGGATTTGGAGAGTTATAAGGATGAAGACCTCCTGGGGGAGCCTTCTGGAAAATTTGATTACAAGGTATTTTATTCTAAACCCCCTAGTGTTGACACTCCTATGGAGTCTATTGTTGCCATAGGGTGAGATGATGTTGAATCAATAGGAAACACTAATTCAGAAAGCATACATAGTTTCATGGTAGGGAGTATTTCTATTCCCTATGGATGTGCTGTTGCAACAATAATACTACTAGCTAGCTTTTAGTCCAAACATGTAGAAGAACACGTTATTAAGATTCAAGTCCTTAAAGCTCATAGGGCAGTATTCCCTGGGGAGGAAGATTTCCACAATGGAGTCACAATACTGGTAGCTAGTCGTCACCAGCCTAATAAAGTCATTTTTGAGAAACCATCAACTTAGATGTGTGAGGCCTTGTCCAAGCACCTAGTCTAATCAACTAAAGGGGAATTGAAAATGCTCATTTGGGAGAAATATCATGATTGGAACTCATTATGAGTTCAGAAAATTGTATTTTGTAAGTTTGTAATTTGCAAAAGGAGTCGCCACTTTAACTTTGTTTATTTTAGTTGGGAAAATTAAAGGAAAAATCCAATTTAATTGACTCCAAAATTATACCATTTATCCTAAGGAAAAGCATTAATCATCGAATGACCAAAAAGGGTTCGGGGACTAGGTTTTGGCTAAAACAATATAAAAAATTTAGTTTGGCTAAAATACGAAATCACTTTTGTAAAAAAGGGAAGTTTTTATGTATACATGAATAGATATAATATGATATATGAAACAAATATTACTCGTGCAATGGATGACAAATATGAGATAATGATAATCACAAGATGCAAAAATTATTACAAGGCAAAATGCTAAAACAGGGGATCTTTCCTCTAGCCCTTATGGGTTCTCGAAAAAGCACACATTCCCCAAATATAATCTAAACAACTAAAATAAGAAAGAGAGTATTAAAACAATTATAATAAAAAGAATTAAAATTTCAATTTTTATTTAAGAAAAGTAATTTCAATCCTAAACTATGTGAAGAAGGTGATAGAGAGAGAAGTTGTTAATTTTAGCGGAGTTGAATGCCTTAGAGATGGCAAGCCTGCGTATCCCTTTGAATAGGAATCAAACCCCACACAGTTCTTCCTTCATTGCGAAGGAGGGGTTTTTAAGTCATTGTCTTTGTTATCATATTTTGATTGATTTTAAAGGGCTTAAGGGATTTGTTAATTAGGTCAGATTTTAATTAGCAAAAATTAGATCTTTTCAGATTTAGATCTTGAAATTGAATTTGAAAAAGGAAAAGGAAAGAACTTTTACCTTTGGCCTCCGTCGATGAGGAATGTAGGGAACGAGCTTGGCACTGGATCTAAGTTTCACCTTGGCCTGGTAATATCACGAGCACTCCTTTTGGAAGGACCCTTGAATAGCTCGAACTCTTTTCTTGAAGGAAAGGCTTGGGATCACCTTTGCTTAAATAGCACAAATTCTCTTTTGAAAGAAGTAACTTGAGTCGCACCTTTTCTTAATTAAGAAGCTTAGAGATAAGGTTTGGGGTGATTAGGAAGCTTATGAATGGGTTTTTGAGATGATTGGGAAGCTTATGAATAAGATTTTATGTGATGGAGGAGGTTTTAGAATGAGGTTTTAGAGATTTGGAAAGTTAGAAAGAGGGTTTTGATGTTTGGAGAGCTAAGGAATAAGGTTTTGAAAGCCTTAGGGAGAGCATAGAAGCATAAAATTGTGTCTTAGTTGTTATGAGGTGTAATGTATTTATAGGAGGAGTTTGGGGCTAAAAATTCACAGTTTTCGGGTAGGATTCTGAAAGGGGCATCCTGCGGTAACTGAGGTGTCGACTGCGGTAACCACAACCCCCTTTGCGGTTACTGCAGGGTCGACTGTGGTAGCCAATTGGCTACTACACGGACCTCTGCAGTAACTGCAGCCGGCTGTGAGTTACTGAAGCAGGCCCATGGGTTGCCACAGTTCATTTTTCAACCCATTCTTCTCCGTCTTTGATATGATTTGAGCCCAGTTTGATTCTATGCGTTCATGATCAAATGTCAGTCATTTGGAAGTGCAAAATAGAGGGTTCATAGCTACCCCGTTATTAGACTCGGCCAACAGGAGGCTAGGTCGGATAAGTGTGAACCGGGAAAATTCTGGAAGTTTTTAGATGATTGAGGATCTTAGTAAGCTTTAAGATGTATGTTGAGGTGCTATGTCTATTTTTAGGCTTTTCTGAATTAGTTTGGACTATTTTCCAATTTTTCTGGACATTTTGAATTTTTGAACTTTCTGCAATTATGGAAGATTCTGGATTCTGATTGAGTTGCTTTCTATTTTAAGGCACAGATAAAAATCTTGCGGACCTATTTATTTGGATAAAACTGAATTTTGACTTGAAATTGATTTGTTAGGACGAAATATGGCAACTTAGCCATGAGAACTAAAAGGAAATGATGAGGTGGGGCCCACAGTTCTTTCTATAAATATCCCTCCCTTCTTCATTCATTCTCACCATTTTCAACTTCATCTCTCTCTCTCTACTTAGGCTCTTTTTCTCTAAAACTCTTTTACTAAGATGGCTTCCTTAACTTCAAGGCATGTGAGAAGCTATTCGGTGCCCCAAGGAGATGCGAATCCCGAGGTTCTACTGCAGGAGCCTAGAGATCACGCAAGCTTTACTAGCAGCATGGAGGTATTTATTCTCTTTCCTGCACTTGAGTTAGTTCTTATACAAGCAATAATATGATGTAGCCTAATTCATTATGCAGTGATGATTTCTTTTTTTACAGTGACACTTTATGATAATTAAGAAGAAATAAAATAAAAAATAAAATAGAAAAAAGTGAAGAAAATCCTAGTTTCTTATGCATGCAAAAAATTTATTTTCTATGTATTTCATGTGAAGTCATGTGACCTAAGATTGAAGGGAAGTAGAGGTAACCTGGTGAGAGTTGTTACTTATCTAAATCGCAATCCTGATGTGTGAGCTATGATTGAGCCTTTTGGTTTGCTTGGTCTACTAGACTTGGACTATTCTTGCGAGGGCGATCGTTCCTTATTAAGGGCTTTGGCAGATAGGTGGTAGGACACCACTAATACTTTCCATTTCTCATATGGGGAGTTGATGGTGACTCCTATAGATCTTTGTTTACTTGTTGGTTTACCTTTTCGACATTGGGCTTTAGACTTTTATGGTTCATGGATCGCACTAGATAGTTAGAGGATGACTGAGCTGTTAGGTTTTGATCCTCCTCGCACTGATGTTCATGTATCGAGAGTCTGGCTTCAGAATCAGATTAGAGATTTAGATCAATATGGGAGCTACATTATTGAGTAGGTAGCTTATTTATGCCTTATGATGATTTTGGGTTGCTCCATCTCTCACATGAAGAGAGACACTATTGACTTCAACATCTTGGCTTCATTGGAGGACTTGACCCAGATCTCTGAGTATGATTGGGGAGGTGCCACTTTATGTGTAATGTGTAAGGAGATGTCTGATCTGTCCTGAAACACTTTCTCTAGCCTAGGTGGTACTCATGTTATTTAGGAGGTGAGCATGTGTTCTTTTCTCATTTTTTGCTTCCTGTCTTGCACTTCTTGTTATCTTGACTAAATGCTATCTACTTTGCAGTATTGGGCTTATGAATACTTTACTCGAGTATCTCCTCCCTTGAGAAATTCGGTTCCTGATAGAGTGCCCTAGGGGTACTTATAGAGTTATAGTAACCGCAGCCACTTTGACAGGATGGGTTTTGCTAGTTATCAGACCCATTTTAGCCAATTGGGTGTGCACTAGGTATTTATCTTGGTAGTTTGCTTTTTATTGCTTTTAATTGCTTTGGACTTACTCTCTGTTTTGTAGGTCTGGTGGAATTCTTATTAGGATCGCTTGCCACCATCAGTGATGGAATGGATGGGTTCCAACTATGTGCTTTCATCATGCAGACTACTTCTCCATTTTAGGGATGAGAGAAGATATTACCATGGGGAAAGAGTCAGAGGGCAGATTACTAGTGATAGGGTTGTGCCTTTACCTCCCCCAGCTGATATGAAACACGGGTCAAGTATTATAAATGATTGAGGCATTGTTGGCAGGCCTCCCTTGTGACCACTTATTGGATTATGATGTAGATTATGAATACTTCTACCAGGCTTCCTTGATGACTAGTACTGTCCCTAGGAGGGATTCTGTTTCTGATCCTAGGAGATTGACTGCTGGTTCCACTCAGACTACTTCGATTAGGGACCCTTTGAATAGAGTAGAGCCTTCTAGGGTTACTCCTGCTCCTACTACTGCTGTTCCTGACCCTGGAATAGCTTCAGGATTATTTGGTAGTGATATTTGGCATCAGAGTTTATGGCCTTCTACATGTTGTCAATACTTTTCTATTGAGCAGGGGCAGCTGGTTGAGTATTATGAACTCTTAATTTTACACCTCATTATTTGGCCGCAGCTTGACACTTGCTAAGTTTAGTGTGCTACGCAGAGCTAGCACGACAGTCCCGTTAGTCAGTTAGCGGGCAAGGGTCAAGGGCCAGCGCCCCTTGCGGGGGTGCTGGGGGCAGCGCTCCTAGAGCTAATGATGGATTTACAGTCATTTTAGTAGGAGAATATTTAATTTTTCAAATGCTAGTACTTTTTCTACCTTGACCGGACCTTTTATATTAGACAATATTTTTTCAAAACTGATCAGATTTTCTCCCTAATTGACTGCTCAAATATTCTAAAATTAATTTTGAATCTATCGATATTGACTAATTAATTTTTTGAGCTCGGTAGCTCCTGAAAACTGATCTGAAAATTCAAAAATCTTACTGAGCGAAAAAGTAAAAATCTAGCCAGTACGCCTACCAAGGCTTCGGCGGCACTGGCTTCGGCCTGGGCGGCGCCGTTACCCCTGCAGGCAGTGCGCTGCCCAACTGCCCAGCGGCACCCCCTAGAGGCCCGGTGGCGCCGCCCAGGCCTGCGGTGGCGCTGCCTAGACTACCCGCTTGCAGTCCCCAAAATGCCCCCCAATATGATTTTTCAGCTTTTTTTCTAGCTCTACCCTTTTGGTTTTTTTACTTTTCCACTTCTTAAGCTACCCTCACTCACTTTTCCTATAAATACCTCCCCATTTCCTCCATTTCAACACATCTCTTAAATTAGTATTGATGGTTATCTACTAATTTCTCTCTTCTTATCCCTCCAACTACTCTATAATTAATTAATTAATCTTTTTAATTAATTAATTATCTCACCCTAACCAAGTTAATTAATCTTTCTAATTAACTAAAACTCTTTTTTTAAAATTAAAATTAATTAATTAATTAATCTTTTTAATTAATTAATTAATCACTTTTTTCCAAAATCAAATTAATCATTTTTCTTAATCCACCTTTCATCCAAATTAATTTATTAATCATTTTAATTAATTAATCACTTTTTTTCCAAAATCAAATTAATCCTTTTTCTTAATCCACTTTTCTTCCAAATTAATTAATTAATCTTTTTAATTAATTAATCCTTCTATCATTTTCATCATATTAATTAGTTAATTAATCTTTTTAGTTAATTAATTAATTTTCCAATCAATCCAATCACCCAGTCTCGATAAAACAGAATTTCGGTTCGGTAAAATCCTCCATCCACCAAAAGTCAAGGTGTCAACCTTTTTCTCTCAAAGCCAAATCAAATCAATCAATCTGATCAACCTCTAAACCCCTCCATTTAATCGTGGAATGAACTACGTGGATTTTGATCCCTGTTCAATAGGGTACGTAGACACGTTTGGAATCTAAATCCAAACCTCAAATCCAAATCTCTATCAATCTCTTTTTCCCTTTTTAATTTGTGGATATTTTAGTTTAATTTTCACCTTACACTCATGTCATATTCATACATTTTATTTGTAATTATTAATGTCATTCATGAAATCAATTTTCAAGTCAAATTAAACTTAAGAGCCAAATTTAAATTATTTAAAACCAAAAACCTAGTCCCCGAACTCAACCTGGTTTGAGAGTAGTGATTTTTATCCTTGGATAAATTAATTGCAAAATTAATAATTTGGAGTCAACTGGGTTTTTTCTTAATTTTTCTCATTTAAAATAAATTAGGGTGGCGACTCCCAAAATCATTTTCAAAATTAACCGATCTAAACCCGAGGGTTCCATCGTAAGTCTAAACCCAAATGAGCATCCCGGTTCCCTCTAGCGGACTGGGCTGGTGCTCGGGCGAGGCCTCACAAATATGATTCTTCTGTAGTGATGCCATTTAGATGGCATGAGGTTCTAGCCAATACTTTTGAGGTAGTTTGTTCTGATTCTGCCATGACTTTAGATTTATGTTCATTTGCTTGACTTTTTTTTTATCTTATAGGTACCTATGGACTGGGCTCGTGAGGCCCAGAGGGTGATGCATTATCTGACTACTGCTTTTTCATCTTCTTTGACCCGAGCGGAGCTGGTAGGCAGCAGAGATGTTGGTAGAGGTAGAGGTGCTAGTGGTGATGAGGGAGATGAGTCTCCATGCAAGCGGAGGAGGGAGAGGCGCAGACACCGTTAGATGCGCTGTTATCCTTCCTTTGAATTATTAGTTTTATGGATGATATGTATGGATGTCATGGATGTTCTTCCTAATGTGATGTTATGACGTATATGGATGTTTTCTAAAATGTGATTTTATGACATGTATGGATATTTTTCCTAAATGTGATTTCATGAACAGTTTTACTTGTTATGAGGTGCACTTCTATTCCTAATCATGTATGTGTAATATGCATGAATGCAATTCTTAAATTTAACTGAAATAGGGATTTAAACCTTTTTTTTTTGAACCTAAGAAGCCTTGTTATAGCTTTGAATTTGCAAAATGGAGATGAAAAAGGTGTCGCGGCAACATGGTGGAGTTTGTGGTAGCTGCAAAAGGCCTGCGGCAACCGCAGGAATCCTTGCAGTAGCCAAAATGGTTACTGTAGAGACTCTGCGGCAACTGCAGAGAGGGTTGCGGTAACGGCAGGGAGGGTTGCGGTAATCGCAGAGAGGCTGCGGCAACTGTAATGTGATTCTTCTTTGGTTCTGATTTTTCTTGATTTTCTGTTATTTATAGGCTTCTCCCCTTCTTAAAACTCCATTCCTTTGACCTTTGAACACTTTTCAATCCTTTTAAGTATCTTTCTTTGCTTTTTTTTTTCAAAATTTTTCAGTTTTATTTTTTTGAAGCTTTTTTCTCAATGGAGCCCTATTTCAGTCATGCAATATTCCTATGGTGTAATAATATGACTAAATTGGAGAGAATAAATTTAGGAAAATATGGAGTAAGTGCCATGCCCACTTTAAGGGGAGTGAAAATTGACTGGGATTTTTTGCGCGCTTGTTACACTTTTGGGATCCTGCCGCCCATGTCTTCAAGTTTGGGATAAGCATGGAAGAAATGTGTCCTACTTTTGAGGAATTCTCTGCATTGCTCGGATTTGATCCTGAGGCTCTTTTGGCTACTCATGTCGAGAGAGTGGGATATTTCAACTCCTTTAGAAGGCTTTTGGATCTTAGTGAGGAAGTGGCTAGTCCCATGGTGGTGGAGGATTGAGTAGATTTAACTGCTGTAGTTGCAGAATTTCATGATCCCAAAGATTTTAAGGATGATAAGTGGTTTCATTTGAGGATGTGGGCTCTTTCTTTTTGTCTGACTGCCAGATATATTTTCATGAGTCCTACTGGTTGGGGTGATGCTAAGGTTGCTGATTTGATTCCTCAAATAGAAGAAGGAAGATTTATTGCTACCATTGTACATGCTGAGACTATTATAAGTTTGGATAGGGCATATGATTCGAGCGGTCCATGGATTATCAGTCCCATTATCCTTCAGGTTTTTTTTCTAACTCTCTATTTTTCTTTCATTCATTTCATCATTCTTATCTTTATTTTGTTTCTTCTCCCAGATTTGGTTGAGAGACCATCTTCGAATAGTGGCTCCTCCTATTAAGGTGGATTACTCTGCTTCCTGGTATAGGACCCATACTATTATGATAAAAAAGGACTTTGAAAGGGAGTGGCTTAAATGGCTTCTTGAACTGGATTATGATGAGTTGCTTTGGAGATGTGAGTGGTATAAGATAGATCAGTTCATGGCCATGAGTTTTGGTTACAGGATGGTTTATCCTTTAGGTTTGAGGATGGTCACTTTTTGTCAAGCTACTAGAGTTATGCGCCAGACGGGCCATAGACAAGGCATGCCCCCAGACAGTGCTTTGTTTCAGTCTGTCCTTATTACTAAGATTGTCGCCTGAGCCATTAGGAATGGATGGGCGAGAGGTTTTCATGTTGTTCATCCTTCTCATCATTATGACAAGACTTTGGAGTATATCGATTGGTTGATAGCAAACTCATGGCGGTTTGAGAAAGCTAGGAGAGCTGCAATGATTGAGGAGATAGAGGAAGATGAAGATAAGAGTCATGATTGACCTTTTGTCCCCATTTTTTTTATTATGCTTTTTAGGAAGGCTTTTGGCTTGTAAGATTGATTTAATGGTTTATGTCTTTTATTTTCTTTTCTAATGTTCCAAAAATTAAATAAGACAAATGAGACATCTTGTTCATTTCTTTTTCCTTTTCTTTTTTTTTTGATGCAAATAAGAGTCAAACAAATGTGTAGTACATAATGAAATTTTATTAATGATTTGGATCAAACCCACACGGGTCGCCTACGTATCTCCTTACAATAATTTCATCATCATCATTTTTTTCTTTTATGGAGAATAAGGTCCATGTAGTTCTTGTCTTTAAATGGATGCAAATGCGATGCATGAATTATAAGGATGCTTATGCAAAATATATCTTGAGCTGATCCACATTGCATGGGCTTGAAAACTCTATGCTGTCCAAATCCATTATGATAGTTGCTCCTCCGGATAGGACCTTCTTTAGCACAAATGAGCCATTCCAATTAGGTCTGAATTTTCCCCTTAGATCATGAATAAGTGCTATGATTTCCTTTAAAATAAGGTTACCTTCTTATAGTCCCTTGTCTCTAACCTTTTTGTTGAAATGCCTTGCCAATTTCTGCTGGTAACCTTGAATTCAATACAAGGCATCCATCCTTTTCTTGTCAATGGCATTGAGCTATTTATGGTAGCCTTTTGCCCATTCTACTTCATCCAACTGACTCTCTTTCATGATACGAGCTGATTTTATTTCCACCTCGATTGGGAGGACTACTTCCATTCCATACACTAGGGAGTATGGTGTAGCATTGGTTGGAGTGCATACTGACATTCTATATCCCCATAAAGCATAAGGTAGATGTAGATGCCAATCTTTATAGTTGTCAGCCATCTTTTGAAGTATATTCTTGAGAGTCTTTTTTGCAACTTTTACTGCACCATTTGTTTGAGGCCTGTAAGGAGAAGACCTGTGGTGTTGGATTTTCTCCTTTTTCAATAGCTGGGTGACTTCTTTTTGAAGGTAGGATCCATAGTTGGTGATTATTTCAAAAGGGACCCCATACCTATAAAGGATGTTGGTATGAATAATTTGAGCTACTCGTTTAGAATCTAATACTTGATAGGGTGTAGCATTAACCCATTTGAAAAAGTAATCAATTGCCACCAGGATGTATTCATGTTTGTCTGAGGATTTTGGGCTTATCTTCCCAATGACATCGAGGTCCCAAGTAGCAAATGGCTAGGGCATGGTGATTGGTGATAAAGGTACAGGAGGTTGTTTCTGAAGCTTAGTATAAACTTGGCATTTATGGCGTTTTTGCATGTACTTAGCACAATCTTCATTCATGGTAAGCCAAAAGTATCCTTGGTTTGTGATTTTGCAGGCCAAAGCAATACCATTCATATGTGGGCCTTCATCACTACCATGCATCCATTCCATGATCTATTAGGCTTTTTCTTCAGTGACACATCTTAGGTGGATATTATCCCAAGTTTGTTTGTAGAGCACGTCCCCATTTGGAATAAATCCTTTGGATAACTATCTCAGAGTCCTCTTTTCTATTTTAGAGGCCCCTTCAAAATAAAGCCCATTCTTGATATAATTAAGAATATCCCAAAACCATGGTTTGCTATCAAGGACTTACATATTCAGGCAATGAGTTATGCACCCTGGTTCATGCTTCACGTCAATTGTGATTGGTCTGATTATGAAGCCATTACTTATGTCAAGCATCGAGGTGAGTGTTGCAAATGCATCAGCGAAACTATTCTTAGTTCTCGGGAGATAATGGAAGGATAATTCATAGAAGTTGGCCGCCAATTTGTCTAGGCATTTATAGTAAGGAACCAAATGCTCTTCTTTGATTTTCCATTTTCCCAAAGCTTGCGACACTATCAAATTCGAGTCTCCATAAATCTCAAAGTGCTTGATTTGGAGCCTTATTACTGCTTTAAGGCCATAAATATATGCCTTATAGTCTGCCTTATTATTTGTTACTTCAAAGTTTAGCTTGATGGCTATGGGTATGCTTTCCCCATTTGGTGTAATGAATACAATGCCAGCACCATACCCTTTGTTATTTGATGCCCCATCAAAGTAAAGATTCCAAACTTGATTGCCAATCATTAGGATATCCTCATGGTGAATTCAGGCTTAGTCCATTCATCATCTATTGGGGTTGTAGCTAATTAATCTGCTACTATGCTTTCTTTGATTGCTTTGCACTGTACATATTTGAGATCATATGCTGCCAACACTACCATCCATCTTGCTATCTTACTGTCAAGAACTGGCTTCTTTATAAGGAATTTCAAAAAGCTCTTGTTAGCAAGGATATGAGTTGTGTAGGAACTAAGATAGTGTTGCAGTTTATGGCAAACCCAAATAAGGGCAAGGCACAGCTTTTCTATATAGCCATATTTGAGTTCATGGGACAACATTCTTTTGCTCAAGTAGTAGATGGCATTTTCCTTATTAGAGTCAAAAGCATTCTAGGCGAGCATTGCCCCTATTACTTCATCAGTCACGGATAAGTAAAGTAGCAACAGTTTCCTAAGCCTCAGAGGTTACAGCACTAGTGGGTTCAGCAAATATTGTTTGACTTGATCAAAGGCCTTCTGGCAGTTTTCATTCCATTGCTTTGAGACTCTTTTTCTAAGTAACTTGAAGATGGGCCCACATACATCAGCCAATTAATTGATGAATCGACTAATTTATTGGAGCCATCCGAGGAAGCCTCTGATCTCCTTTTCTATTTTAGGAGGCGACATTTCTAAAATTACCTTTGATTTTGTAGGATTGACCTCTATACCTTTCTTGCTGAGCATATGGCCTAGGAATACCCCAGATGAAGCACCAAAAATACACTTAGTGGGATTGAGTTTGAGACCATATTGGCAAAGTCTAAGGAAGAATTGCCTTAAAGTTTCCAAGTGCTCTTCGACAATATTACCCTTAATCACCATATCATCAACATATACTTCAATCTCTTTGTGCATCATGTCATGGAAGATTGTGGTTGCCATCTTTTGGTATATTGCCCCTGCATTTTTAAGTCCAAATGGCATAACTCTATAATAATAAGTACCTCACTCGATGATGAAGGCTATTTTTTCCTTGTCAGGGGGGTGAACCATTATCTAATTATATCCCACAGCCAGATCGATTAAAGAAACCATTTTGGATCCTGCCATTCAGTCCATTAGAAGGTCAATGTGAGGTAAAGGAAAGTCATCTTTTGGACAAGCCTTGTTCAGATCTCTATAGTCCACACACATTCTAACTCTGCCATCTTTTTTAGGAACCGGCATAATATTGGCAAGTCAGGAGGGGTAGCTGATGGGCTCAATGAAGTTGTGGTCCAGTAGCTTCGTAATCTCTTCTTTAATCGGTATGGACCATTTGGCTTTGGGTCTTCATAATTTCTATTTGATTGGCTTGAAATCGAGGTAGATTGGAATTTTGTGAACAGCTATGCTTGGATCTAAACCCGTCATGTCCTTAGGATGCCATGTAAAACATTCTTGAAATTCTTTGATCATTTCCTCTGTTTGGCCCCTGTTTATGCATGCAGATGTTATGAATGTAGTTTTTGGTGTATCATGTGTGCCAACATTTATTGGCTCTTTGATTGCATCATCTTTTATTTCATTTATTTCATTTTTTTTTTGATATGATGTCTCATTTAAGTCAGATTTAAGATTTGGAACATTAAAGAAAAATGAAGACATGGGATTGTAAGAGGAAAGGGCAAACTTTTTATTGAATTCAAACATGGATAAATCCCAGTTTACATCAAACTCAAAAGTTGGACACTCAAGGTCAATTACATCATTATCACTAAAAATAGAAGAAACTAAAGACTCAGACTCAGACTCTGACTGGGACTTTGACTCAGACTAGGACTGGAACTCTATCTCGAATTGATGGAATGGGCTCTTCTCAAAATACCAGTTATTCAGCTAGGTCTCATTTGGTTGGATTAGTGTGGATGGGTCAGGTTCCTCCTCCTCTAAAGTAAGCATGAAGACTTCATCAAAGAGACTTGCCTTCATGTTCTCCTCCTAATCTTGACTTAGCGTGAATATGGGCTTGCAATCCTCTAGTGAAAGCCTGAAATCAAAGAAAGTTTCAAAACTAGGAATTAATTTTCTAGTAATAGGATAGATCTAGGGTTTGGGAAAGCCACAGTAAGGAACTGTGTCACCTTCTTTTATAAAATATCCATTAAGGGTTTTGAAATAAGGGCGCAAGGGCCAGTCATAAGTCTCACCTCATTTAAAGGCCACTACTTTTTCCTTAGCTTATTCCTCCATTTCTATCAAATCCTCCTCAGTAGGCTCATATCCTAGCCTAAACGGCGACATTGCAACTGGATAGTCCATAAAAGACTTTAAGCCTTGTTGATTTCTTCCCAGACCTAGGCTAGGAAAATAGTTCATTTATCTTAACATATTAGCCACAGTAATGTTTCTAAAATGATCAAAATCGAGTGGAACAAATTCTTTACCTTGTTCACCCTTGAGGAATTGGGTGAAAGAGAAGCCTAAGAGAGGGTAGGCGGACAATTCAGGTTGAATTTCCAAAAATGGGCACAGGGTTTGGAATGTCAGCCTTGTCATGTATGTACCCTTTTATTGTAACAATCCCTTTCCCATAAGGAAATTTGACTTTCTAATTCAATGATAAAGGGATTGCCTTAGCTTAATGGATCCAAGGTCTTCCAAGAAGTAGGTTAAAATAAGCAAGGACATCAATTACTTGGAAGGGAATGGAAAAGGTTGTGGGTCTGATAGTGACATACAATGTAGCTACCCCAAGTACTTCTCTCTTAGTATTGTCATAGGCCCTCACCATTTGATCCGAAGGGGTGAAGTTTGTTACTTCTAGGCCTAGGCAACTAGCCACTTTTAAGGTACACACATTTAGTGCTGAGCCATTATCGATGAGAACCATTGGCATAATTTTCCCTTGAGTCATCACTATTATATAGAGGGCATTGTTGTGGTCAGACTCCCCTTTTGGCAAGTCCTTATCTCTAAACGATATTGAAACTCCCTTAGCAGCATTAGTGATTGAAGCCACAAGATTCTTGGGGGTGATATCAATAGGAGTTTGACATTGATTTAGTACCTTGCAAAGAGCTTGGCGATGAGGATATGAGGATTGAATCAAACTCCATATTGAAATATTTGCTTGAGTCTTTTTCAACTGCTTGAGTATGGGGTCTTCATCAAGTTCAAGATTCTTTTTTATATTGTCAAATGGTGTAGAGATGGGTTGAGTGTTTTGGATTGGTGGGTTTGGATTTTGGACAATTCTGCCACTTCGAGTGATGGCATCAATCTCCTCAGGTAAGTTGGTGAGGTCAAACACACAACAATATTTAATAGTTGATTCTATCAATGAGAGAGGATCAACTCCTTTATAAAGAGTAATTACATTTACTGTGTGGTTGGGTAAGGGGTTAGTGGTGATGTTGGGTCTGACTTTGGGTGGTAAGAGGTCATTTGAATTGATTAGATCTTGGATCTTATATCTTAAGACCTTGCATGCATCAGTTTTATGCCCTGGTCCTTGGTGGTAATAACATCTTTCATTTGGGTTGTGATTTTTGGGTAATGGGTTAGGGACAAGTCTTGGTTCGAGCAGTTACACCATTCTTACCTCAAGCAGTTTCTTGTAAATGACGCTCATAGGTACACCCCCTAGATTAGAGAATTGGTGCCTTTTAATCTTGAGTGGCTTCTTAATTACAATGGTATTTATTTCCCCCCCTTTATGATTCGTCGAGGAAATTACATTTCCTTGGTGTGCTGCTTTCTTCTATCTAGACCTAAATGCAGATTCTTCTTTTATGTGCCTACTTTGGATTAGATCTTCAATCTTAGAAGTGGTGGAAATAAGGGCTTTAAAGTCAAGCAAGTATTGGGTGAGTAGTCTATCTTGATAAATCGAGAGGAGATTCTTGATAATAATATCAATTTGTTTATGCTCAGGAGGTCGGTTTACTAGTTAGGAAGCCTTTTTCCTCCACCTTATAAGGAATGAAGAGAAAGATTCTTTTGCATACTGTTTAGTAGTCTCAAGGTCTCTTCTCGTTACATTGACCTCAATGTTGTAGTGATACTACTTGATAAAAATATCGCAGATGTCATCCAAGGTCCGTTTTTTAGACACATCCAAGTCTACAAACTACTTCACAGCAGTATTAGTCAGAGATTGTTAGAACAATTGAACAAGAAGCTCATTGTCCACTCCTAAAGGATGCATGGCCCTTACGTATACCTTAAGATAGGTTTTAGGGCAGGTAGTTCCATCAAATTTGTCAATATTCGACATTTTGAATTTCGGAGGTACCCTTGCATTAGGAAACAGACTGAGAGAGCTTATGTCAACCATGTCTTCCCTTTTCTTTAAGTTCTTAAGCATTTTTTTCCATAACTTCAATTTTGTCTATGAATACGTTCAGCTCGGGGTTAATTTCCCTCCTTTGGGAAGGATTAGCTAGGGGGGAGATGGATGTAGTGGTGTAGACTGGTGGGTCAATGGTACTTGTTGAAAAAGTGGGTTGATTTTGAGAACAGATGGTGATGGAATGGTTTCAACCGTGGCCTTTTCCTTGTCTTTTAGGTTAGATTTGGAAGCAGACTTAAAAATAGGATAAGAGGTGGGTTTTAGATTCATTAGATCTGGATTAGTCAAACTCTGGTTTATGGTGGTCCGACCCATCATTTCTTGGACATCTTCCATAATAATCCTCCTTTGATTTTGAAGTAAGTCTTGGAAATGAGCCTCTTGCCTTTTAAGCATCTCCTCTTATTGTTTGGTGAACTTGGCAAAGAGCCCATTAATCAAGTCGTCAACTCCATCAGCAGCAGCAACTTCTTTCCCTAATCCAGTTGACATCTCTTAAACCTTTGGATGAAAAAGATGAAGCTAGGTTAGTTTTTAGCTTTGGTGAAGATAAGGACCAGGTGAGATCATGAAATCCTAATCACAGCAGTAAGATAAGGACAAAGGTACCATAGGTAGACATAGGTTTAGGAATTTGACATGGGTTCGAATAGGGACTAGTAGTGTTTGGGTGGTTTTCAGATTTTCCACTTTAGTAGGATTCTTGCATGATGCATGCATGTGTGTATGCATGAATGAAAAAAGGTTTCATGATAATGACATACTAAGTTTGGTGTTATAGTACATATAATCCTAAAGGAAGGTCCTATGAGTTTTTGCATAAAAGGGTAAGGGCGGCTTAAAAGTAACCCATCACACTAGAGATGCGATATACCTAACCACATGTGAGTCAAGGAGCCTTGCGTGGGTCTAATGGTACGTGCATACTCGTTACACCTCTAAAAGGATTAGAGGATACATCGTGGGTTGGATGATTTCACTATTGGCAAGCAGACCTAAGGAAGGTTGCCCACTCGATGTTACTTTCTATCCTTTATTTTCCTAAGAAATTAATGTTTTGGATAAGGAGCCCAATGTAGTGATGCATGAAAAAGCCATTTTGTAATAAATGCCAAACTTTTGCTTTACCAAGAGTAGTCCACTTTATCCTTTATTTGAAAAAAGATTTTGAAGTTCCTACTGGAGTCACCAACTGTGAGGCCTTGCCTGAGCACTCGATCTGATCCGCTAAAGGGGAATTGAAAATGCCCATTTGGGAGAAACATCACGATTGGAACTCACAATGAGTTTAGAAAATTGTATTTTGTAAGTTTGTAATTTACAAAAGGAGTTGCCACTTTAATTTTGTTTATTTTAGTTGGAAAAATTAAAGGAAAAACCCAATTTAATTGACTCCAAAATTATACCATTTATCCCAAAGAAAAACACTAATCCTCGAATGACCAAAGAGGGTTCGGGGACTAGGTTTTGGTTAAAACAATACAAAAAATTTAGTTTGGCTTAAATACAAAATAGCTTTTGTAAAAAAGGGAAGTTTTTATGTATGCATGAACAGATATAATATGATGTATCAAACAAATATTACTCATGCAATGCATGACAAATATGAGATAATGATAATCACAAGATGCAAAAAGTAAATGAAAAACTACTTAAAATTATTACAAGGCAAAATGCTAAAACAGGGGATCTTTCCTCTAGCCTTTATGGGTTCTAGAAAAAGCACACATTACCCAAATATAATCTAAACAACTAAAATAAGAAAGAGAGTATTAAAATAATTATAATAAAAAGAATTAAAATTTCAATTTTTATTTAAGTAATTTCAATCCTAAACTATATGAAGAATGTGATAGAGAGAAGAAGTTGTTAATTTTAGCAGAGTTGAATGCTTTAGAGACGGCAAGTCTGCGTATCCCTTTGAATGAGAATCAAACCCCACGTAGTTCTTCCTTCTTTGCGAAGGAGGGGTTTTTAAGTCATTGCCTTTGTTATCATGTTTTGATTGATTTTAAAGGGCTTAAAGGATTTGTTAATTAGGTTAGATTTTAATTAGCAAAAATTAGATCTTTTCATATTTAGATCTTGAAATTGAATTTGAAAAAGGAAAAGGAAAGAACTTTTACCTTTGGCTTCCATTGGCGAGGAACGTAGGAGCGAGCTTAGCACCAGATCTAAGTTCCACCTTGGCCTGGTAATATCACGAGCGCTCCTTTTGGAAGGACCCTTGAATAGCTCGAACTCTTTTCTTTATGGAAAGGCTTGGGATCACCTTCGCTTGAATAGCATGAATTCCCTTTTGAAAGAAGTAACTTGAGTCACACCTTTTCTTGATTAAGAAGCTTAGAGATAAGGTTTGGGGTGATTACGAAGCTTATGAATGGGGTTTTGAGATGATTGGAAAGCTTATGAATAAGATTTTATGTGATGGAGGAGGTTTTGGAATGAGGTTTTAGAGATTTGTGATATGATGCAAATATGTATACCCAAAACTAATCAATTAATAGTTAATTTTGTGTTTGAATGCATGAATTTTATATTTAAAGTGATGCTTTTAATCTTGTTTTTAAGTGTTCTTTAAGTAATCTACGTAACTCTTAAAGGATCAAGGGTTTTATGCTTGAAAAGGAAGAAGTTTTGCAAGGACTAGCCAAGACAAGACCGTGCCGACTCGTCCCAGGCTGTCACGAGTCATGACAGTAGCCTTTTGTGTTGACTAGTGACAAAGTGTGCTGACTAGTGATAGTAGCTTGTGGTGTCGAGTCATCCTCCTCCTGTGCCGAGTAGTTACAACACCCTTTCAAGGCACTCTTTCATTTTGACACCCTTTTCAAAGAGGCACTTCATGAGACGCCTTGGGGCTTATAAATACTTAGATTTGTCTTCATTTTGGAGGAGAGATACATTTGTATTACATAGGAAAAACTTACTTAAAATCCTTGTAAACACCTTATTAGAATTAAGTACTTGGTTTGTATCAAGTGTCCTTCCAAAAGGCACTTCAAGTTCAAGAATTGTGCAAGTCATTTCCTGAAGAATAAAGGAGTCTTCATTCATCAATCTTTCTTCCTTTCTTCTATCTTTATTTTACTATTCAATAATGAATGCTTGCATTATTTTTATGTCATATTTTACCATGTAGTTAGTTTAATAAGTTGTTAGAATTGCAATGATGAATTAATTTTATGAACTACATTCTTAATATGCATGAATGATTTAGTTTTAATTGAGTGCTTAATTATGTTGTATATGCTTGATCACCATATATAACTTGTTAATCAATTTATTCACAACGAGAGTTAGGATAACTTGGTGGAAATGCAATTGAAATTACTTAAAGGATAGGAAAGTACCTGGAGACAAGAAATCCACTTTGAGGGGTTAAAGAATTGGCATGGAACTTAATGGTTTTTGTTTATCTCTACAATGTCATGAGAGTGCTTGTAGACTCTAAATGAAAATACCCTTAATTGACAATGAGAGTTGCTTTTAAGGACTGATGGTCATATTCTCCAATCATTGCATGTGTTTATATGTTGTTAACTTTTATAGTTCAAAATTAATTCTGAATTGTAATTCTCTTATTCATTATTGTTGTTATTAATTAAAGTAATAATAAAACTATAGTATTTTAGATTAGATAGAATAAATCAATATCTTTTGTTTGTTGTTTGCCTATCCATCTTAGTAATTACCCGGTTAATATAAAATTGCTCCAAATTCCCTAGAGTTCGACACCCTACTCACTCTGTACTTAGTCTTAGAGACTAGGGTATTAAATTTGACCCACATCAAATTTTGGCGCCATTGCCGGGGAATTTGATTAGAATTTTTATTAACTTAGGGTAGTGAAAGTTGTTTTAGGTTTTTTTTTTTATTTTGTTTTCCAAAATTTTCATTCATAAAAAAAAAAAAATTAGACTGAGTTCATGCTGAGTCGTGCCCATAGGACACGACTCGTGACAGAATCCATCCATGCCGAGTCGTGCCTTATGGTGCTGACTCGGTATAATTAATAGATTTTGAAATACTTGAAATTTTGAGTTTTTACACCAATTTTTCTTTTCTTTTCATTCCTAATTCAATTGTAATTTATTTTATTCTTATTTTGGGTCAAAAACTAACTTATTCAACACTCTTTTCCCAAAACAAATCAATGAAAAGTTGTTTCTTTTCCAAAAAGAATCACACCTCTTCCCAAAATATATGACTTTTCACATCACACTCTTACACACCTATATAACCCTAACCCTTACAATACCACTCCCTTACTCTTTCTTTTCAGATTTTGAAAACACAAATCCTAATATTTAAATAATTCTTTCTTCTATTTTAACATCATCTTCTTCATTCATCATTCACACACTACACTATATTCACTCATAGTTGCAGAATTTTTCTATTTTTCTTCTTTATTTTCTAACTACAAGCAAGAATGGGCAAGACCAAAGGATCAACTTCTTCAAGGCCTCAAGAAGAGCAACAAGAGGAAGACCTTGCATTAATCTATGAGTCCTCCTTCCCCATTCACTCACATGAAGAAGAAGCCAAGTTCTCTAAAATCAAACGTAGAGAAATTGTATCTTGTAAGTATTTTCCTCCCTCTTTAATTCATGATGTTGGCATGGAGGAAGTATTCAATCAAGTTATTACTTCTTGTGGTTTGAAAAAGCTTGTAAGTATGCAAGGGCATTCCTATGGCAATCTTGTTTATAAGTTCTTTAGTACACTTAATATCAATGCTAAAAATTCTCAAATTCTGGAAGTTAGATTGCTTGGCTAACCTTACCAATTAACTTATAATTCTATGCAAAAAATTTTTGGTTTTAAAAGAAGTGGTGTTTGCGATTCACTAATGATTTTAATGTTAACGACTTTTGGACATTCTTAACTGATATAGAAATCCTTTTGAACCTAAAAAGGGGAAAGTGATATTCATCAAGGATTTGAAATTCTGGATGTTGCATAAAGTCATTGCATGTGTTATTTTTGGTAAAACTGAAACTAAAAGAGTAACTGTTCAAGAGCTCTTTTTGATGTGGTGTGTTCATAAATCAAAGCAAGTGTGTTGGACATATTGGATTTTTAATCAACTCCTCATATGTGTTACATGTAAGGAGCATCCATTAACACATGGTCATATTGTTACAAGCATTGCTAAGGGATTTCACATCAAACTTTCCTTATGTTGTCAAATACTCATATTTCACAAAGCAAGCCTTCGTAAGAGGTGAGGTTGTGGATATGGATTTTAACCATGTTGTAGCTTACACACGATCTTGTTGGAAGGGGTTACGTCACCCTACTTATAATGCAGATGAAGACTCCGATGATGATGTTCCACCACTTAGAGACCCACCACCACTAAGAGCCCAATCAATGGTTCAACTTGCATTGCCACCATCATCCTCTACTCAAGGAGAAGCAAGTGGCTCCACTCTTAGTGATCACCAACTTTTGGAGGAGATCTTGGCAAGCCAAAGGAGCATGCAACGTCAACTTACCGCTTTGGAGGCTAGGAACCAAAGGATGGAGTGCACGCAATATAGTATGGACTATAAATTGCGTAAGTTCCTTAGTTACTCCGGGTATGACATTCCTTCACCACCACTACCCGATGCTTAATGAGGTATGTTTTTTTTTCCTCCCTTCTCCATCATCTTTACTTTTCTTCACATTGGGGACAATGTGAATTTCAAGTATGGGGGAGGGATCGAATGATGAAGTTTGAAGCTTTCTATTTATTTTTGTTTTGATGTTTTATTTTATTTTAATTTTTAATTTTCTACATTTTTAATATATTTTGCATGTTTGTTGTTTTGTTTAGTTTAGTATTTTACAATTTGCATCAATAATTTTTGTCCTTTTATTTGAGTTTCTCCATGTTATTATTATCTTGATTAGGTTTTCTCATTCTATTTTCTAACTAATTTGATGATCATTTTTCGTAAATGCCCAATTGGTAAAATTCTTAAGTCTTTTTTAGTATTTGTTAAGATTTTGTCCTTTTATCTCACTCTTATTACTTCTAAAGATTTCTAATTATCTATTCAATTTTCTAATTTTGCTTAATTGTCAAAATTGATATAAGTTAAGTCTTTGAATTTGCTTGATTTAAGTTGCCTAAAGGAAACTATAGCCATAATACGAGTTATGCATTAGTCAATAATGGATGAGAATACTAAAAGAATTATATTTGTTTGCTAACAAAAAAAAAATGCATATTGAGTAAGTTGTGTGCAAATGTGTTTGCTCCTTAGTTGTATTCAATTCGAAAGATATGTATGGCATGCCTATTAAATATGTATATTGAGTAAGTTGTGCGCGAATGAGTTTGCTCCTTAGTTGCATTTGATTGGAAAGATGTACCTTATTTAATTGCAATAAAAAAAAATAAAAAAAAAGAGAGAAGAATAAGCAAACTATGTGTCTAAAAATGCCATGAGACTTATTGCATTCTTGCGTGTGCTTTCTCTTGTCCCAAAGAAGGCTACTTGAATTTATTGAATTCTTGACTTAATGCATGGACATTTTGACTAGAAAAGCATGATTAGGTCCTTGACTAAATAATTGAATAACTTTGTTACCAATAGGGATGAGATAATTAGACAAAGCTCAAAATTTATGCTATAAGACTTGTCATCCTTTACCATTGTTGGGCACTAAGAACTACATCATCAATATATTGGCCATGTACTCCTTAAATAAATTTTGAAGATTGTTTAATCAAGATTATTTCATAGTTATCTTGGAGAAACTAAGTAATTTCTTTGTCTCTTCCCTCTTTGTTCTTGCTTGAGGGCAAGCAACGTTTACATTAAGTACTTAGATTTGGCTTCATTTTGGAGGAGAGATACATTTGTATTACATAGGAAAAACTTACTTAAAATCCTTATAAATACCTTATTAGAATTAAGTACTTGGTTTGTATCAAGTGTCCTTCCAAAAGGCACTTCAAGTTCAAGAATTGTGCAAGTCATTTCCTAAAGAATAAAGGAGTCTTCTTTGATTAATCTTTCTTCCTTTCTTCTATCTTTATTTTACTATTCAATAATGAATGCTTGCATTATTTCTATGTCATATTTACTATGTACTTAGTCTAATAAGTTGTTAGAATTGCATTGATGAATTAATTTTATGAACTACATTCTTAATATGCATGAATAATTTAGTTTCAATTGAGTGCTTAATTATGTTATGTATGCTTGATCACCATATATAACTTGTTAATCAATTCATTCACAATGAGAGTTGGGATAACTTGGTGGAAATGTAATTGAAATTACTTAAAGGATAGGAAAGTACCTGGAGACAAGAAATCCACTTTGAGGGGTTAAAGAATTGGCATGGAACTTAATGGTTTTTGTTTATCTCTACAATGTCATGAGAGTGCTTGTAGACTCTAAATGAAAATACCCTTAATTGACAACGAGAGTTACTTTTAAGGACTAATGGTCATATTCTCCAATCATTGCATGTGTTTATATGTTGTTAACTTTTATAGTTCAAAATTAATTCTGAATTGTAATTCTCTTATTCATTATTGTTGTTATTAATTAAAGTAATAATAAAACTATAGTATTTTAGATTAGATAGAATAAATCAATATCTTTTGTTTGTTGTTTGCCTATCCATCTTAGTAATTACCCGGTTAATATAAAATTGCTCCAAATTCCCTAGAGTTCGACACCCTACTCACTCTATACTTAGTCTTAGAGACTAGGGTATTAAATTTGACCCACATCAATTTGGAAAGTTAAAAAGAGGGTTTTGATGATTGTAGAGCTTAGGAATAGGGTTTTGAAAGCCTTAGGGAGAGCATAGAAGTATATAATTGTGTCTTGGTTGTTATGAGGTGTAAGGTATTTATAGGAGGAGTTTAGGGCTCAAAATTCACAGTTTTCGGGTAGGATTCTGAAAGGGGCATGCTGTGGTAACTGAGGTGTCAGCTGTGGTAACCATAGACCCCCTTGTGGTTACCACAAGGCCAGCTATGGTAGTCAATTGGCTACTGCAAGGACCTCTGTGGTAACCATAGTCAGCTGCGAGTTACTGCAACGGGCTCGCGGGCTGTTGCAGTTCATTTTTCAGCCCGTTCTTCTCTATCTTTGATCCGATTTGAGCCCAGTCTTATTCTATGCATTCATGATCAAATGTTAATCATTTGGAAGTGCAAAATAGAGGGTTCACAAGATGACAGAACATATCAAAACCACTATAAATAAAGGCACATGTCAATGGGAGACTAATCACCAGGGTTTTGATAGATAATGGGTCGATAGTTAATATCATGGCACTCAGAATGTTGCATATCATGGGAAAGACTATAGAAGATTTAATTTCTATGAAAGTAGTAGTATCAGCCTATATTAGGGAGCTCATTAAGACCCTAGGTGTTCTACCTATAAAAATCACGGTGGGAAGTAAGTCATCTTTATCTATTTTCTTTGTGGTTAACTCATCTACTTGTTACAATGTTTTGCTAAAGAGGGACTGGATTCATTCCAACTAGTGTATTCCATCCTCTCACCATCAACTTTTATCATTTTGGAAGAAAGATGATGTAGCAGTAGTTTGGGCAAATCAACAGCCATTCACTGCTTATTTAGATGCTATGGACACTAGGTACTATGATTTCAACTGTTGACCTATCAAATTCACTGGTAGAAAGAAAGATGGAAGTCCTAAGGCCATGAGAATGAATACCATCATTATTGAAGAAATAAGGAACAAGTAGAAACACTTTTGAAATATACAACCATCATGCCATACATGCCAATGGCTGAGTCAATGATCATTGAAGAAGTCCATGACTGAGTATGATAAAAAAGAGCTGGTGGTAGCTGTAACTGCCGTGTTCAAAGCATGTGTGCAGCAGATTATGAAGAGACTAGAAGTGGAAGAATTCCATGCTACCTATAGAGTTGAAGTAACTTATGAAAAAGAGCCTGTTGAAAATGAAGAAATTCTACAGATGTACGACCTAGAGAAAGCACCTCCTAAATTCATCCAAGTTGATATATTCAACATAGAGGTCCGTATTACTGGGGACTGGAGAGTTGACCTGAAGAAACACTTTGACAATCCAAACAAGAGAGTGCCATACAAAATAAAGGTACACGCACAGAACTATGCCATGCTAGA
>CANTUT010000710.1:0-85000 GCA_947687605.1 Reutealis trisperma | reverse complement strand
AGCCTCCTACATTAGTCCTATGTTGTGTGCAATGATAACAATGATTGATATGTCAAACTATTTTCCATTAAATTTCTAATATAAACCTTGTATGTGTCTTTTGATGATACCTATGATTAAGCAGATATCCTCTATGGTGTGAAGAAATACATTAGACCTTGTACACTTAGTATAAGCCCATGGGTAGGGCAAGAGTACCTAATCTTTTTTAGGGGAGAACGCCTAACTGCAAGGCCCAATTAGTCTTGCATAGTGTGATACATATGAGTGAGCAAGGCTTAGGCCGCCACTCTAATATTCATGTGTAGGAAGCGTTTTGCTTCCAAGACTTATTATTTTTGCTAAAATGTATTCTAAAATTTAAAATGACCAATTTTGATTAACATCACTCCATTGCCATCTTGAACCTATCCAAGTGATAACATCTTATATTTTCTTTATATTATGTTATATTATTATGTATTTACTAAGCATGCCTCATTCCATAGCTGTTTAAAATTTTTCAAGTCAAAATGACTCATTGGCAAGGTAAATTATGAGCTATGCTTCTTTGCTTGGGAATTGCTATACTAAATTGTCATGTTTTGAGTTTCACTTATGTTACTTTAAGGATAACTCATCTAGAGCTCTATGGTGTTTGATGGCTTAGTACTAAAATGTATTGTATTAGAAAGTATTGTAAATGAATAGTAATAAATGTTATATATACGTATTTTTGATAGTATGTAAGAAATGTATGAATAGTATTTAATAATATTTAACATTATGCTCTAATCAAAGGTTATGAAATGGTATTAAAGTATATTAGCTACAAGTGGATGGATAAAGTAATAATGGATATGGTAAAGAGTAATTGGGTCTCAATCTTGGTATAAGATAATATGGAATATGCTAAATAATGATAGGATCGATAGGGTTCTACGGGTTTAGGTGACCTTATGTCTCCTTAAGCCTTAAGATCGTTATAGCCTAGAAATTGGGTCGTGACAATCAAAAACCTTCCTAAAGACATCAAGGGCATCCTCCTTTATCAATCAGTTCACCCATAAATATTTAGAAAAGAACATCTAGACATCCTTATAGTTCTTTATCCTGCCTTTTAGCAAAATCATTTTCACCTATAAATGTTTAGAAATAGTCACCTAGACATCTTTGTGGCTCCTTTCTTATGTCCCTTATTTTGAATCAATCATGTCCTCCACCTAAAAACATCTAAATCCTTAGACATCAATCTGGTACCCTTTTGTCATCCTCATTCATCTTAAAGTCAAAATTATCCTTCACCCAGAAATATCTAAACATTGGCATCTCTATGGTTCCCTTTTTCATCCCTTTTATCAAAAATCCATTTAAATCCTTCACCCAAAAATATCTAGACATTTAAATTCCTCTAGTTTCCTTTTCCATCTCTTTTATAAAAATTTTGTCCAAATCCTCCACCTAGAAATGTCTGAATAGTGACATCCCTTTGGTTTCTTTTTCCATCTCTTTTATAAAAAATCTATCCAAGTCCTTCACCTAGAAATGTCTAATCTAAGCATCTTGGTGGTTCCTTTCCCATGTTTTCATATGAATCAATTGAATCCATCAACTCACTTAAAAATATCTAGCCACCAGCGTAGATATCCCTTTGGTTCCTTTTGTTGCTTCCATTTATTAGTCAATTCCACTTATAAATGTCTAGAAATGGTGACCTAGATATCCATGTGGTTCCTTTTTCTATCTCTTTTATTCAAATCCATCAATTCGACCTATGAATATCTAGAAATAGTCACTTAGACATTCACGTGGTTCCACTTTCCATCTCTTTTATCCAAATCCATCAATTCACCCTAAAATATCTAGCCATCAACCTAAATATCCCTTTGGTCCCTTTTTTTTGCCTCCATTTATCTGCCATACTTTTCATCCATAATTGTTTGGAAATGATTGTTTAAACATCTTTGTTGTTCTTTTTGTCATCTACCTTTCTCTCAAAATCAAAACCACTTCTCTCACCCAAACATGTCCAAACACTGACCTAGATATCTTTTTGGTTTCTTATACCATCCCAACTCCTCACTATCATTAGAATTACCTTCCAAATAAGACAATTCTGATGAAGGGGCAGTTATGAAACCTTAATTTTATACCCTCATCATCCGACTGCAGTCTAGCATATGCTAAGTTAGTGTACTACGTAGAGCAGGTATAGTGGTCCCTCTCGCCAGTTAGTGAGTGGGGGCTTAGGGGCAATGCCTTTAAAATAAAATTTTATCTTTCAAGTAAATTGCTCTAAATGCTTCATTTTCAATATGGACCAACATAAATCTCTAAAAAAAAAAAAAGATGTTGCCACGTGGATTCATGCAAGCTTAGCACAAATCCGCACGCCTTTTACATGGGTTTGCATGTTGCTTGTGTGGTAGCCGCACCTGTGGTCCCCTTTCTACCCCCAAATTTTTATAAATACGCCTCTTTTTGGCCCACCTTCTAGCCCTTTTTGATCTTTTTATCCTCACTCACCTTTGCTAATAAATAGGCCTCTGAACCCTTCATTTCTCTTCACCTATAAAACTTGTGGATAGCTTATCAACACAAGTTTAAAATAAATTAAACTTGTTTTCTCTTCTTCTTCACAAGTTTTCTCTTCTTCTTCTCCCTGCAATCACTCTTTTTAATTGATTACTTAATCTTTTTAATTAATTAATTACTCTACCCTAATCCAAGTTAATTAATCCTTTTAATTAACTAATCATCTTTTTTAAAATTAAATTTAAAATTAATCATGCAATTAATCACTTTTTCAAAATCAAATTCATCATTTTTAATTAATCCACCCTTCATCCAAAATAATTAATTAATCATTTTAATTAACTAATCCATCTATCCATTTCATCACATTAATTAGTTAATTAATTAATCATCAATCAATCCAATTCTTCGGTATCAATAAAAAGCAATTCCAGTCTGACAAAACTCTCTACCCAACTTGAGTAAAGGTACATCCTTTTCCTCATCAATTCAACCCCAAACCAAAATAAATATGATTAATCATTAAAACCTTCTACTTAATCATGGAGTGAACCACATGGGTTTTGATTCCCATTCAATTGGGTATATAGGCAAGTTTGGAATTTAAATTCAAACCATAAATTCAAATTCCAATCAATCTCCTTTCCCCTTTTATTTTCCAATATAGTTAGTGTATTTAGTTGATTTAATTATTTTGGAATTAAGGAGTGATTATTTGGTTCCCCTAGAATCCATAAGGACTAGAGGGTACAGTCTCCTTAATTTGTGGAAGTTTTACTTAATTGCTCTTTAATTTTTCCATGTATTCATATTATACTTATGATTATCATTTAATATTGTCATCTATGAAATTAATTTTCAAAGTCAAATTAAATTTGAGAGCCAAATTTAGATTATTTAACTAAAATCCTAATGCCTGAGCTCAATTTGGTTTTAAAGACTAGTGATTTTTATCATTGGGTAAATTAAATTGCAAAATTAATGAATTGGAGTCACAAATTGGGTTTTTCCTTATTTTTTCATTTAAAATAAATTAGGATGGTGACTCTCAAATCCTTTTCAAAATAAAAAATTAATTTTTCGAATGATAGTGGAGCGAGGGAGGGGAGTTCAGGTGAGGTCTCACACCTATATATAGAGGATCTCTCCACACTTCAAGATATTGACTTTGGGAGCTTGAAAGCCTTTGCATTGAGCAAACTACTCTAGTTCAAAAGCTTTTCTTTTCTTTTTCTTTCACTTTGCAATTGCTCTATACTTTGCAAAGCGAGTTGGGGGGTTTCACTTTAATTCTTACCTGATAAGTCAAATGCTTTCTGCTCATTTGTTTGAGGCAAGTCTATTACCTAAGGCTCTTATCCACCGCTTAGCCTCTAAGGCAAGCCGTCATGGACATTGGAGGCTAGTCATTGTCCACCATTTGAGGAAAGTTTCTTTCCATTTTCTTTTCCTTTTTTTTTATTTATTATTTCCCTTATTGGGATTTGTATTCTAAGGCTCCTTGCTTAATTCTTGATTTGCTAAGGTAGTTAATCAGAATCTACCTTAATTAAATCCACTTGGTAATTAATTAGTTAAATCAATCAAGTCAACTCTTTTTTAATCAATCAATCAAAATATGATAGAATAACTAGGCTAAACTAACCCCTCGTATGAAGGAAGAATTGCGTGATTTCTGATTCTTATTCAAAGGGATATGTAGGCATGCTTGGTTCAAGGATTGAGTCTAATTAAAACTAACCAACTCTCTCCCATTATCACCTTCTTTACTTTCTTTTAATTTTTTTTGATCTATTGTTAGCCTTAGTTCAGGGAATGTGTGACTTCCCTAGAACCCATAAGGGCTAGAGGAGGTATCCCTTAAGTTTGAAATTTTATTATAATATTAACTTTCTTTAATGTTGTACTTTAACTATGTATTTACTTTATTATTGAATAGATGAGTTGAATGATCATGCACATTATAAACTATTCATGCATCTTAAACTATTCATAAAATATATTTTAAGTCACTCTTATATTAATTGGTCAAACTTATCTTGTTAATATAAATTGAAAACCTAGTTCTCGAATCCTCTTTGGTTTCGAGACTAATGATCTTTTTCCTTTGGGTGATAATTAGAGTCATATGTGTTGTTTCTTTTATCTTTTCAAAATAAAAATAAATTAAGGTGGCGACTCTAAAAATAATTTTCAAATCTATCAAAAATAAGCCTGAAGGCTTCCCGTGAGACTTAGCCTAAATGAGTATTTCGATCCCACTTAGTGGATTGAACAGGTGTTCATGTGAGGCCTCATAAAGGTGATGGTGGACCAAATATCTTGGATTTAAAAGAGGTGAGGTGCCAAATGCCTTTGGCTTAAAAGAAACAAGGTGCCAAAAGTTTTGGTCTTAGAATGGTAAAGGGCCAAAAGGGCAAAAATTATTCAACGGTTTGTATGAAGGATGATTCTCAACTTGATTTAAGGCATAATCTAGACTTAGGGTTCTTCGTCTTACTATATGTATGCATGATCATGTCATGATACATGCCAAAGAAGGTTTCATAAATACATTCACAAGGTCTTTATTATGGTATATAGGAACCTAAGGTCAAGGGCTTAGGCAGCTACATGCATGAGGGTGAGGGTGAGATATACCTAACCACATATGAATCAAAGAGCCTTGTATAGGTCACATGGTACTGATTGCTTATTACACTACCAAAATGATTGGGGATATGTTGCGAGATAGAATGCTTTTGTTATCTCCTAACATACTCAAACTGAGTTATCAAGTCAATGCTACTCACCATCTAAGATGTTTTCCTAAGGAACTAAGGTTAAGCAAAGAGCCTTTATTATACAAAGTGATACTTGAAAGTTATTGTAATACCTTAAGTGCACCATATTTCATAGGATTCTTCATAATAGTATGGTACTAATTGGATCAATATAATTTTTACATAATTAAGAATATTCCTCTAATAGTGCCTGAAATGCTTGAATTGCTTGATATAATTACATTATTTTCAAAATTAATTTTGGTAATATAGATAAGTTTATATATATGTTAAACATGAGTATTAAAAATAAATTTAGAATTTTTCTTAAACAAGCAAGACAAATTAAATAGAGCTCACAAGGGCAAATTAGTTTTTTTTTTTTTTGTAAAGAACTCATGTGATATGTGTGTGTATGTAAAATTAAGTGTTGTGTTGAATAAGTTGCTATGGCCGGATATTGAAGGGAGAAAGATTAGGAAAAATTTAACTTTTGAAGCGAAGAACAATTTGGATTTTTAAATGAATTTAGAGAAAAGTGGGTCCCACTTTCACCAAACCCAAAAATTAATTTCTTTTCTAGTTAATTTAAACTCACTGTGAGACATTGCCCAAACACTGGTCCGATCCACTAAACGAATCAAAATACTCATTTGGGAAAGAACTAATAGGGAAGCCCTCAAACTTATCTTTGATAGATTTGAAAATTATTTCTTAGAGTCACCATCTTAATTTATTTTTATTTGAGAAAATATAAGGAAAAAAATCCATATTGACTCCAATTATTACCTAAAGGAAAGGATCATTAGCCTTGAAACAAAGAGGATTCGATGACTAGGTTTTTGATTTATTTTATTGAGATAAGTTTAGCCATTTAATATAAGAGTAACTTAAAAATATATTTCATGAGCAATTTAAGATGCATGAGCAATTTATAATATGCATTATCATTTAACTCTTCCATTCAATAATAAATTAAATACATAGTTACAGTGCAAAGTAAAAGAAAGTTAATAGTACAATAAAATGCTAAATTTGGGGGATACCTCCTCTAGCCCTTATGGGTTTTAGGCTAAACTAAACCTAATAACAAAGTAAAAGAAAATAAAATAAGAGCAAGTAAAGAAGGTGATAAAGGGGGAAGAGTTGATTAGTTTTAATTGGATTCAATACTTGAACTAAGCATACCTACGTATCCCTTTGAATGGAATCACAACCCATGCTGTTTTCCCTTCTTACGAATGGGTTATTTTAGCTTAGCTACTTTATCATGTTTTGATTGATAGAATTTAAGAGAGAGTTGATTAATTAATTAACCAATTTTAGTTGATTATCAAGTGGAGTTAATTAAGTCAGATTCTAATTAACTACCTTAGTGAATCAAGAATTAGTCAAAGGAAAAAAAGGGAAAGAAACTTACCTCAGACGTTGGATGATGAGTAGCCTCGAATAGTGCAATGGCTTGCCTTGGATGGTGGACAGTGATTAGTCTCAAATGATATAACAGCTTCCTCATATGGCAGGTAACAACTAGCTTTGGATAGACACGAGCCTCGGGCAATGGACTTGCCTTGAGAAGGCGAGTGGAAAGCCTTTGACTAGTCATGTAGGAATTAAGGGGAAGCCCCCCAACTATAATAACCCAAACCCATCCTAGGAGTTTTCATTACCAATTACTCGATGTTGGAGCTATTATGGCTAAGTATGTGCTTTTATGAAAAATTCATGTGTTATGTTATTGATGAGTATGTGGCATGTTAGATTAGCTTTAATATGTATAATATGAATTATTATGGTGAAGTAAGTGATTTATATGAAATGCATGAGCATAAAATAATTTATTTCACATATATTGAATTTTTCATGCACAAAGCGATTTTTAAGCATAAAATAATTTTTATGAGCATTTTTAAAATATTTTTAAATAAATATTTTAGGGGGAATTTTAATGAAAATAAAAATAAAAATATTTTATTTTAATTACCTATAATCAGCCCATAAATTAAATAAAAGGTCCAACTCACCAAAAGCCCACAACACCAAAACACTCCTAACCTAGTTCATTAAGGGTAAACATGGAAATTGCACCCAAAACCCTAATATTTAAGCTAAAATTTGCCCCCATGAGTTTAGACAGCCATCATTCTATTATTCTTCATAATTTTTATAGAAAAATTCTCTGAAAAATACTCTCTCGACTGAAATTCATAAGATACCTTTAAACTTTGCGATTTCACGATTGTTTTCATAAGTTTTTCTCTTCTTTCAATTTATTATTTGATTTCTATGAAACTAATCATGAGAAAATTATTTTGGGCTATTTATTTACTGATTTTCTATTGATTAAATTTGGCCTACGTGAATTGTTGAAAGAGAAATTGATTTTTCCACCAAAAACACAAACCTCTACGTTAATCCTTCAAAGGTGAACCCTAAAACTCAAAGTTTAGAATTTTCATGCATAACAAGGGGAGGGGCTACTGATTTTTATTCTATTGTATTCTAAATTAATTTTTTTTTTTGTGTTTAGATGAAAAATATGATTAAATCATATTTCTGATTATTACTGTAATAATAACAAAATATAGAAAAACAAGAGAACTCATGATTTTTACCCTACAATCTAAAATTGGAATTTTCATGCATATGGATGACCTATGGCTGCCGATTTGTATATATTTAGATTCTAAACTGATTTTTGTTATGTATGGATGAAGAATGATGGTTTAAATCATATATTTACATATTAGTGTAATGACCATAAAATACCAGAAATTAGAAAAATTCATGGTTTTCATCCTAGAACATAAAGTTGGAAAATTTTCATGCATATATAAATATATAGGTGCCAATTTGTGCATTGAAGTATTCTAAATTCATTCTGGTTATGATCACATAAAAAATCTTGGTTTACACCATGATTTTGCATATTACTATAATGAACGGAAAGTGTGAAAAGTAAGAAAAATTCATATTTCTTCTTGTTGAGTAATTCAGCCAACATAGGCATTTTAATCCCAATGTCTATAATTTTTATGTGATATATTTTAATGATTGTTGATATGTATACATGAATGATGAATGGTTAAATTGTTTGTTGATTGAAAGAGTAACTCTAGATAAGTCTAGAGACAATAGGGTATACTTAGGGTTCCTAACCCTATTTCTATGATGTGATTAATATGTTTATATGATTAAGTGATATGGGAAATAAGTTTTATGATGAGTTAATAATGATTTAATGATCTTAAATGGATGATGAGATTGATTGTGAGAATTGGTCATAAGAGATGAGCATGATACTTGAAAGGCTACTTGCTAAGTTGACAAATATAGAAAGTGTTAAGTGTACTATGTTGAATGTTAAATGGAATTGATATTAAGATCATGATATATCATATTTGACTTTAGAAAGGTCATAATAGGAGTTATAATATGTTTTCATGTGAGCCTATGAAGGCTATGTGTGGAAGACTTTAAAAGTTAAGATCTTATGTGCAAGTGATAAGTGCACTTCTAAGTGGAACTCCAAGTTTATGTGACTGTTATATGTGTATGGGGTAGTTATAGGATAGGATAGCATGATGATTAAGCAAATGCTAAGTATTGAATTAAATATTATGTTAGAGCTTGATGAGTAGTAGAAGTTCAAAGGAGCTACAAGCATTAGGAGTAAAGGAACCGCAGGGTGAGTAAAAATTATGTTATTATTACAAGTACAAGCTATCATGACATGTGAAGCTTTGACATTCTTGAAACCTAAGTTCTTTTCTATTTTCAAATGCAATTATATGATTTCTTTGTTAAGCTTGGGTTGCCAAAGGACAACTGGTCAAAAATCATTTTGATTATCCAATGATAATAAAGAACCTTTGTGATTAATACTCCAACTTATATTCTTTCTAGCACTACACTGTTAATTATCTTTCATTCAATAAACTAAAGCATTATTGTTATTATATTACAAAAATAATAAGAAAAATATTCTTTTTATTTTTAATTATAATCAGTCCAAAATTTAAATAAAAAGCCCAAATACCCAAATGCCCACTACAATAAAATCCTCCTAACCTAGTTCATTAAGGGTATTTGTGGAAATTGCACCCAAACCCTTATATGTATTGTAAAATTTTGTCAGCCTAGGTCTTCCAGCAGCCACCACTTTAGTTTTGTATATCTTAGCAGAAAAATCCTCTCAAAATATTTCTCTCAATCGAAATTAAGAAAACACCTTTCTGTTTCGTGATTTCTTGACCATAATTGTAAGTTTTTCTTCTCTTTCAATTTCTAAACTGATTTCTATGAAATAAATTATGCAAAAATTATTTTAAACTGGTTGATTACTGATTTTTATAGATTTAATTCTGTTTGGGTGAGTTTTTGGGAGAGAAAATCTATTTTCTACCGAAAACACAATTCTTTCCACGAGATTTCTCCAAAGGTGAATTTTATAACTTAAAATCACAATTTTTATGCATAAACATCACTAGAGGGGGTGATTTGTGCATAAATGGTTTCTAAACTCATTTTTGATTTGTTTGAATGAAAAATATTAAATTAAATAATATTTCTGCATATTTCTGTGATGACTGGAAAGTTTCAAAAAACAAAGGAATTCAAGGTTTTTGTGCTAGAACTTAGAAGTTGGAAAATTCTATTATTAAACTAATATGTGGCTGCCAATTTGTGTGAGAAAGCATTCTACTATGATATTTGTTTTGTTTAGATGAAAAATAATAATTTGAATCATGTGTCTGTATATTGCCGTAATGAACGAAAAGCGCAGAAAACGCAAAAACTCATGATTTTTTACCTAAGCCTTAAAACTTGGAAATTTTTGTACAAATATTATCTATGCCTGCCTAATCATGCATGGACATGTTCTAAACTAATATTTACTGAGATTAAATGAAAAATAATAGTTTAAACAACATGTTTACATATTTCTGAAATGACCGAAAAATACCAAAAATAAGAAAACTCATGGTTTTGTACCCTATAACCCAAAAGTTGAATTTTCATGTATAAGCAATACTATGTGTGGCTGATTCATGTGAATTAAAATTCTAAAATGATTTTTTTTTTGTTTACATGAAAAATCTTGGTTCAAACCATGTTTTTACTTATTTCTGAAATAGATGGACAGTGCGAAAAAAAAGAGAATTTAGTTTTTCCTTTTGGTGATGCATTCGGCCTACATTAATACTTTTGTCCCAATGTTTAAAATTGTTATGTGATGTGTTTTGATGATTATTGACATGTATGTATGTATAATAAATGATAAAATTTCATGTTAGTTGAAGGTATGATCCTAGATCAGCTTAAAGGCATTTTGGTATACTTAAGGTATACTTAAGGTATCTTAACCTTATATTGTGATTAGAATGCAAATGTAATTGGGAAATATGGAACTAGATGTTATGATGACTTGATAATCAATACATGGTTTTGAGTTGATGAAGCGACAATTGAATAAAAAGGATCATAAGAGTTAAGCATGACACGTGAAAGGTTAATTGTTAAGTTGACATGTATGAAAGTGTAAAGTGTATTAAGATGATTGTTAAAGTAAATTGATATTGAGGTAATAATATTGTGATGACCTTAGAAAGGTATTGACATGATTGTGATATGTTTTCATGTGAGCCTATAAGGTCTAAGTGTGCAAGACTTTTAAAGTCAACATGTTACGTGCAAGTGATGAGTACACCTATGTGTGGACTTTAAGTGTATGTGTATGCTATATGTGCATGAGGTAGTTATGGGATAGGAGCATCATGAGTTAATAAATACTAAGTATTAAACTAAATATTATGTTAGAGTTTAAGGAGCTTTAGAAGTGCAAAGGGACTACGTATACTAGGAGCAAAGGAACCCTAAGGTAAGTAAACATCGTATTCATTCTATAAGTGTGAGTAAACGCCATGTTCATGTTATAAGTGTGAACAACATTATGTTATATTATAAGAATGTGATATATTGTTATGTAAGCCTTTGCAATCTTTGAAACCCAAGTTCCTTTTATCCTAAAATTTAATTAAGTGATTTTTTTGTAAAGATTGGGTTGCCAAAGGACATTTGGTCCAAAACTATTTTATTTATCCAATGAGAATTTCTTATAATTATCACCCTAACTTATATCCTTTCTGGAACTACACTATCATTTTATCTTTTGTTCAAAAGTTAAACCACTATTATTATTAGGATACATGTTATTGTTGCCTTAAGTGATATTATTAATTGTGATTACCATTAGCTCTAGCTATGGTACCTTTAACCCTTTATGCAGAATCCTCGTGTTGATGCGGATAATCATCGAAACCTGTGTACATGGTTTTAACCCAATGGATAGGGGTAGTGTATCCACCTCAACTAGAAAGGGGCAGTTCTAGCCGTGGAGCCTGATAAGCTTCATGCCTTATAAGTGATAGGAGTTGGAATTTGGTATAAGGCCACCTCTCCTTAATAAGTTTGAGTGATAAAGCAATAGCCTTCACTCACTATAAGTTATAAGTGCGATTTTTGCAAACTTTCCAAATTAAACCCTCATTAAATTGTAACTTGATTCATGAATTATAAATCATAAACTATGTGTATAAGCTATGTGTTTCCTTTTCAAAGGAATATGTGATAATGTATGCGCTTTATCGTTTACTCATTGAGATCATCTATCTCACCCCCTTTTTTCTTGTGTGGTTCCAGGTGAGCAAATGTGAGAAGGCAAGGTGATGGCTCAAGCATTCTACTTCACTTGGGGGATTCCTTGTCTAAGTTATTAATAATACTATTTTATGAAGTCTTGTCATTAGATGCTCCGGGAATGTTGATTGATACTCTTTTGAGATATATTATTTTCCTTATGGATTTTATGTGTAATGTTTAATTATAGACTTCCGTAATTAAAGGTATTCATCTAAATGTCTTAAATGAGTTATTGTAAGAGGTTTAGTACGATCCTAGGCATGATTTGTTTATGAGTAAGTGAGTTCTACGGGCGTGGGTGACCTTATGTCTCCCTATATTCTAGGACCGTCATATCTCTAAGGTTGGGATGTGACATTAGGTCTCCTCATTTTCTAGGACTATCATATATCTAAAATTAAGATGTGACAAAGATGGTATTAGAGCTATAGTTTTTAAGTATAGTTTAGACTTTTTGGTTATTGGGTTGACTAAGTATAATCTTAGAGCATACGAATTTTCCTGTCATGTCATTTGCAGTCTATTGCTAGTATAGTTTTGTGAAATCCTAATAAGCTATAGTACTCCTTGTTACTATTTTGTGTGCCTTACGATTCCTTTACCAGATGACCAAGAAGATTACCCCTGCTCGAGGACTATGACCTAAAGCACTCCATGTGGCATACAAGAGGACATGGCGAGAGATATTCAAGAAAGTCATACTCGTGATTCACCGTAAGGAAGAGAAGGTGCCTAAAGAAGAGGACCCCGAGGAGCATTTAGACTGTGATTAGGTTTATAGTAAGATTTAGAAATTGGAGAGTGACTGCTTAGATTTGAAGGAAGAAAATCGATGCCTTAGGCTTTTAGTTCATGCCTTAAAGGAGGATGTAGAGCAAATTAAGACTAGAAAAGTTGAGCTTATGGGAGATTATACACTTAGAGATTCTGGCTACTTGCCATCTAAGAGTTTGTCCTCAATGGGACACGCGTCAGATAAAGATTTACTTTGCTATAAGTGTCATAATTTCAGTCACATTTCTGCTAATTATCCTTTTTATTGATTATATGCCTAAGTGACTTTGGAGGCTACCCAATTTTTACCCTAATGATGGGACATGATTGAGATTCGAGCTTGAGGTTGGTATCTACTAGCGAATGGCATAGGACTTCCATGACATGGATGATATAATCTAGTTACTTAGCTACTTGATTTGGATTTTCTTTCCTTTTATTGCCTAAGATATGATTACCATTCTCATGATAAGAGAACTTATTATGATATAAGTTATGTGTTACATGATTATAATATATGACACATGCTATGATATGTGATATATGCTATGTATATATGCCATGTGATATGATAAGTATATGTTGTATGCTCATGTAAATGCATGGTATGTATGATATGATAATGGGGATAGATGGGTTTGAAGGGAGTTAGAACTAAATTCCCTTATTGTAATAGCACAATGCCTCCCAAGAAGAAGGTTCACACAACTGCCCAACCTATTAGGGCTAGTAAGGATGTAATATCAGACACTGCTTTGACTGTTGTCCTTGCACCTACACAGTTAAGAGAAAGATCTAATTCAGGGGCACCAACCATGGGCTCTAGTGAGCTTGCAAGAGGTGTAAGCTATGCATGAGGAAATGAGAGACTTGCACAAGGAATTGGATGAGCTGCGAGCTCAGAGGCAGAAAGTACCGCTAGCACAATAAGGAAATAGAGTACTACCTCCTGCGGTAGTGGCACCTGCATGGAGAGAAAGGAAATGGATACCTAACGAAGGGATGACCATCTCAAAGTTTAAAAAGCTATAGCCACCTACTTTCTGTAGTGAGGAGGGTGGTGACCCTTGTGAATTCCTGGATGAGATGGACAAGCTAGTCCGTAGATTATTATGCTCAGACACTCAGGTAATTGAGTTTGTACGACTCCAACTCAAGAAGGAGACATGGTATTGGTACAAAAGAAATATTGAGGAGTAGCTGTATGGAGCAGACTTGTCTACGTGGGTAGAATTCAAGCAAGAAATGATGGATTAATTCTTGCCTGAAAGAGAAAGGCAAGATGGGGCGCCTTAGTTCAAGAAGCTAAAGTAGAAACCTAGAATGTCAATATCAGAATATGCTAATAAATTTAATCAACTAAGCAGATTTTCTATTAACATCGTGTCTACTGAAGCTAGCAGCATCAATTATTTCTTGAAAGGATTGGTTACACATCTGTTCAGCTCATTGGCAGCAACTGAATTCTCGACCTTGTCTAAGCTGATAGATGAGGCCAAGATAATGGAAAAGAGATGTAAGGCTGAGAGAGCCGAGCATGCTAAACATGAACAAAAGGGTAAGCATAAGGGGAAAGGTCAGGGAGGCCAACATAGAGAAGGAGTAGGAGGTCTAGGAAAGGAATCTTCGCCCAAGACTTGTGGCCATTATGGCAAGAAGCATTTTGGAGTTTGTCAAAAAGTCTCTGGTGCATGTATGAAATATGGACTGATGGGCCACTTCATTAAAGACTACCCATGGATGAGAGATTTGGGAAATGTGACCTCGACATCTCTACCACCTGGACTAGCTCAACCTCAAAGGCAAGGAGCCAAGAATAAGAGACACAACTAAGACTCCCGCTAGTAGTTGGTAACTGTTAGTCTAGTGGCATAAGACTTATATGATATGAATGATATTATATGACTACTTAGTTACTTAGCTTGGGATTGATTTCTTTTATTACCTTTCAGGTGTTTGACTTTAAATAATAAGAGAGCTCATTATGCTATAAGTTATGTGATTAGGATACATGATACATGTTGTAATATGTGATATATACTAGGTGATATGTGTCTTGTGATGTGATATTATATGATGGGTGCTCATGTTAAATGCATGCTAAGTAGGATATTTTGATAGTGGGTTTAAGTGGATTAGGAAGAGAAGCTAACTAAGTTTTGATGCAATTTAGATTAATGAATGATGGGTATAACGTTATGAGGTATGAAATGCTTATATGTTACAATGGTTTGATATATGAATTATATGGAGTTATTAAATGATAATTGTGATTAATGCCATAAGAAGAGAAATAATATTTAGCAAATGATCAATAAGAGAATGAAACAACTTAGTTACATTATATATACATAAGTATATGGTATGAAGTAAGTAAAGTTTATGTTTAAGGACTGTGAGGTAGACATTGATGGATGGAAACTTCCTATGGAGTTGTTAGAACTTGATGCTTTAGAATTTGATGTGATCTTAGGAATGGATTGGCTATATAAGTGTGGAACTTGTATTGACTATAGAGAAAAGCAAGTAGAATTTCAAACTAAAGATGGGGAGAAATTGGGGTATCAAGGAGATACCTATGACTAAGGTACACTAGCATGATCATGGAATGGGTGAGTGTATTTAAAAAGCCGATGAAGGGATGCGGCATAAGCATTTCTAGTTTTTCAAGAACATATAAGTAAATAATTAAATTCAAGGACAAATTTTTTTTAAGGAGGGAGAATGTAACAACCCATTCCTACCCTAGGAGTTTTCATGAGTAATTACTCAAAGTTAGAGCTATTATGGCTAAGTATATGCTTTTCTGAAAAATTAATGTGTTATGTGATTAATGAGTATGTGGCATGTTAAATTAACTCTAATATGCATAATATGAATTATTATGGTGAAGCAAGTGATTTATATGAAATGCATAAGCATAAAATAATTTATTTCACATAAATTAAATTTTTATGCACAAAGCGATTTTTAAGTATAAAATAATTTTTATGAGCATTTTTAAAATATTTTTAAATAAATATTTTAGGGGGAATTTTAATGAAAATAATAAAAAAAATTATTTTTAATTTTCTATAATCAGCCCATAAATTAAATAAAAGTCCCAACTCACCAAAAAGCGCACTACACCAAAACACTCATAACCTAGCTCATTAAGGGTAAACTTAGAAATTGTACAAAAAATCCTAATATTTAAGCTAAAATTTGGCCCCCATGAGTTTAGACAGATACCATTCTATTATCCTTCATAATGTTTATAGAAAAATTCTCTCAAAAATAATCTAACAACCGAAATTCACAAGATACCTTCAAACCTTGTGATTTCACGATTGTTTTTATAAGTTTTTCTCTTCTTTCAATTCATTATTTGATTTCTATGAAACTAATCATGAGAAAATTATTTTGAGTTTTTATTTACTGATTTTTTATTGATTAAATTTGTCCTTGGTGAATTCTTAAAAGAGAAATTGATTTTTCCACCAAAAACACAAACCTCTCTACGCTAATCTTTCAAAGGTGAACCCTAAAACTCAAAGTTTGAAATTTTCATGCATAGCAAGGGGAGGGGATGCCAATTTGTATTCCATTATATTCTAAATTGATTTTTATTATCTTTAGATGAAAAATATTGATTTAAATCATATTTTTGAATATTATTGTAATGATCAGAAAATACCAAAAATGATAAAGATTCATGGTTTTCATCCTACAACCTAAAATTAGAATTTTCATGCATATGGATGACCTATGGCTGCCAATTTGTATATATTTGGATTCTAAATGGATTTTTGTTATGTTTGGATGAAGAATGATGGTTTAAATCATGTGTTTACATGTTACTATAATGATCAGAAAGTACCAAAAATGATAAAGATTCATGGTTTTCATCCTAGAAACTAAAGTTGGAAAATTTCATGCATATATGAATATATAGGTGCTGATTTGTGCATTGAAGTATTCTAAATTGATTTTGGTTATGATCACATAAAAAATCTTGGTTTAAACCATGTTTTTGCATATTACTGTAATGAACGAAAAATGCGTGTTGACTAATTCGGCCAACATAGGGTTTTTAATCCCAATGTCTATAATTTTTATGTGATATATTTTAATGATTATTGACATGTATATATGAATGATAAATGATTAAATCATGTGTTGGTTGAATGAATAACTCTAGATAAGTCTAGAGACAATAGGGTGTACTTAGGGTTCCTAACCCTGTTTCTATGATGTGATTAATATGTTTATGTGATCAAGTGATATGGGAAATAAGTTTTATGATGAGTTAATAATGAGTTAATTATCTTAAATGGATGATGAGATTGATTGCGTGAATTGGTCATAGGAGATGAGCATGATACTTGAAAGGTTACTTGCTAAGTTGACATATACGGAAAGTGTTAAGTGTACTAATTGAATGTTAAATGGAATTGATATTAAGATCATGATATATTATATTTTACTTTAGAAAAGTCATAATAGGAGTTATAATGTATTTTCTTATGAGTTTATGAAGGCTAAGTGTGGAAGACTTTAAAAGTTAATATGATATGTGCAAGTGATGAGTGCACTTCTAAGTGCAACTCCAAGTTTATGTGATTTTTATTTGTGTATGGAGTAGTTATGGGATAGGATAGCATGATGATTAAGCAAATGCTAAGTACTAAATTAAATATTATATTAGAGCTTGAGGAGTAATAGAAGTTCAAAGTGGTTTAAGTATTAGGAGCAAAGGAACCACAAGGTGAGTAAACATTATGTTATTGTTACAAGTACAAGCTATCATGATATGTGATTCTTTGACATTCTTGAAACCCAAGTTCTTTTCTATTTTCAAATGCAACTATATGATTTCTTTGTTAAGCTTGGGTTACTAACGGATAATTGGTCGAAAACCATTTTGATTATCCAATGATAATAAAGAACCTTTATGGTTATTACCTCAAGTTATATTCTTTTTAGGACTATATTGTTAATTATCTTTTGTTCAATAAGCTAAAACATTATTGTTATTATGTTATATATGATTGCATTCTTCAAAGTTATTGTTATATGTGTTTGCCATTAGCTCTAGCTATGGTACATATAAAAATTTTATGTAGAAATCCTCATGTCGATATGGGGAATCATTGGAACCTGTGCACATGATTTTAATATGATGGATAGGGGTAGTGTATCCATTTTAGCTAGAAGAGGCAGTTCTGGCCATGGAGCTTGATCAGTTTCACACTTTGCTATGTGTTCAAGTGATTATGGCAATAACCTTCACTATATGTGTTCGAACGATTATAGCAATAACCTTCACTCATGTGTTCGAGTGGCTATGGCAACAACCTTCACTCTATGTGTTATGTGTTATAAGTGTGATTTCTACGAACCTTTTTGAATTGCAAACTATGAACCATGAGCTATGAGTCATGAATTACAAATCATGATCTATGAGTTATAAGCTATGAGCCCTCTTTAAGGGATATATGTTATTGTATAAGCTATTTGGTTTACTCATTGAGATCATTTATCTCACCCCTTTTCGTTGTGTGGTTCTAGGTGAGCATTATGAGGAGGTAAGGTGATCACTCAAGCTACCTACTCTACTTGGGAAATTCCCTTGTCAAAGTTATAATAATACCATATTATATTGAGTCTTTAGAAGCTCTGGGAGTTATTATGGGAACTTTATTTTTGGAAAATTATGTTGGTGACTTTATTTAGAGTCTTATTATTATTATTATTTTCTTATAGATTGTATTTGAAGTATATTTTAATTGGTCTTTTGCAACTTAAGATTTTCTTATAAATGGTTTATTTAAGTCAATGTATGAGGTTTTGGTACGATCCTAGCAGTGATTATATATTCATGAGTAGGTTCTATGGGCATGTGTGACCTTATGTCTCTCCATGTTCTAGGACCGTCATATCTCTGAAATTAGGATGTGACACCAACTCACTTTGCAAAATGAGTAAATGCAAAGGCAAAGAAAAAGAAAAGAAAAGCTTAGAACTAGAGTTGTTTGCTTAAGACAAAGGCTTTTAAGCTCCCAAAGTTGATGCCTTTGAGTGTGGAGAGGTCCTCTATATATAGGGAGAAGATTAGAGGATGAAAGCATTAAAAGTTTGATATGGGATCATGCAAAATAATGAAATTCATAGGAGTTATAGCATAGGGCTCTGCAGCACTACAGAGGTCTGTGTGGTAGTGCTGCACTGCTCTCTGTGGAACCACAAAGGGCTTTGCGACAACGGGCTTATTTTCGTCTATTCTTGCCCATTTCTCATTCATTTTTCTCGATTCTAATTATGTTGTGTTCATTATTCAGTCCCAGATAATTTAAGTGTGATTTGAAGGTCAAAGGGATAGTTTTCATTTCTAGGAGCTTCATTTTCCAGTTTTCCCATTTTAGTTATTTTTGGCAATTTCAAATTCTAGATGTTTGTTCACTATGCCTAGGTGCTTCTAAGACTCTAACGCATACCGAAGGGTGCAAAATTATGATTTCACAGCTGGCCCCTCATCAAATTTTCTTTGTTTGAAAGGTGATTCTAGTGACAATAAACTTAGGGATGAAGGATGGTGAAAGGAATCAAATTGATATCTAAGTTAAAGTTTGGACATCTTTAGGTGAAAGGTGTGGTTAAATTTTAAGGTGAAGGGCAAGTGGAAAAAGAAAACATAGGGATAGATAAGAAAGATACCTCTAATATATTTGGGAGATCTGGCGACTGGTAGCAATCGATAGTTATCCTATCTGGTAGGAATGATAACGATCCTGTCTGGTAAGAATTGGTAAAGTGGTGATCCTATCTTATAGGAAAGATGACGACCCTGTCTAATAAGAATCGACAAAGTGGTGATTATATCTGATAGGAATGATGGTGACCCTGTCTAGTAGGAATCAGCAAAGTGATGATCTTATCTGATAGGAAAAAATGTTACCCTATTTGGCAGGAATCGACAAAGTAGTGATGATGACAACCCCATCCAATATGAATGGTAAAGATACCTATCCTATCTGGTAGGAATAGTAAAAGTAATAGTCCTTCCTGGTAGGAATGGAAAGTGATGATATTGTTTGGTAGGATAAAAAAGATAACTATCAAATCTGGTAGGAATGATAAAGATAACTATCCTGTCTAGTAGGAATAATAAAAATAGTGGTCCTTTCTAGTAGGAATGAAAGTGATGGTCCTATTTGGTAGGATAAAAAATATGACTATCCTGTTTGGTAGGAATGATAAAGATAATTGTCCTGTTTAATAGGAATAGTAAAAGTAGTGATCTTTTATGGTAGGAATAAAAAGTGATGATCCTATCTAGTAGGATAAAAAAGATAACCATCTTGTTTAGTGGGAATGGTAAATATAATTATCCTGTTTGGTAGGAATAATAAAAGTAGTGGTCCCTTCTGGTAGGAATGAAAAGTGATAATCTTGTCTAGTAGGATAAAAAGGATGACTATCCTGTCCAGTAGGAATGGTAAAGATAATTATCCTATTTGGTAGGAACATTAAAAGTGGTGATCCTTTTTGGTAGGAATGAAAAGTGATCCATTTTGATTCAAAAATCTTACTTACAACCTGTTTTAGCATGAAATGTATATGACTATGCAATTGTCAATTGCATGCTTGATAATTGGAATTAGTTTTCTTGCTAATTTTCTTGAGAAAGCTTAGCAAAGAATTAATCACTCATAAGGGTTGAGAATTGATTGGGGTGCTAGAGATAGACCTATGAGATTTTTTGGTTTATGATTCCTTGATTTTAATGTTGTTCCTATTTAATTATAAATTGAGAAGAGATTCCTTTTATAATACTTAATAATTAGGGATTGAATCACTTGAGGGAGGTTTCAATCTAACCAAGTAGAATGCCATTTCAATTCGATGTTTAGTTTAGTTGAGTTTCCATTCATGAAATACATGTAAGGTCTAGGAGGATTCAAATATCTAGGTAGCTTCTATCATCAATTTTTCTCTTGCAATTCACTTACATTATTTTAGTTAAGTTTTTAATTTAGTTTAGTTATTTTAATTTAAACATTACTCAAACTTTTGATTCGCTAAACAACAATAGTTTGTACTAGTACTTGTACCTTATCTCCAATGGAAGGATAACTCTATTCATCATTATATTACTTATGCAATCTGTACACTTCCAGAACATTCATTAAGTTTTTAGCACCATTGCCTAGGATAATGGTTTTCAATGTTAGAAATAAAATTCAGATTGTTGATTTAGAATTTATTTTATTTGTTTTTAATAATTGTTCTTACTTGTTGGTTGTCATTTTAGGTACCTTTTTCTATTTATGACCAGAGCTAGTTTCTCCAATCTATTTGAATTTAATCCAAAGCTAGAAAGAACTTTGAGACAGAAGAGAAAGGAAGAGCAAGAACTAGCTTTGGTAGAAAACATAGCAAATTTGGATGACATAAATTCAAAAGAAGAGGTTGAAGTAATGGTAGAACACTAGCCAAGGACCATGCAAAAGTATGTATAACTCACTCTCAATGGGATCGATTCAAGTATATGGAGGCTGACAGTCACTGCAAAAAACTTTGAAATTAAGCTAAATGTGATACAAATGGTGCAGCAGACCTGCCAATTTGATGGCTTCCTATGTGAAGACCCTAATGCTCATCTTGAGAACTTTTTAGAAATTTGTGATACATTCAAGATAAACAATGTCTCAGATGATGCAATTAGGTTAAGATTGTTTCATTTTTCACTTTGGGACAAACCAAAGAAGTGGCTCAAGTCTATTCTAGCCAGCACTTTTACTACATGGGGTCAATTGGCAAAGAAGTTCTTGGAAAAATATTTCCCACCATCCAAGACCGCCAAGTTGAGCAATGACATTTCTTCCTTTCTTCAATAAGATGGTGAGATCCTCTATGATGCATGAGAGAGATTTAAAGATTTATTGAGGAGGTGTTCGCATCATGGCCTTCCATTATGGCTCTAGATTCAAACCTTTTACAACGGTTTGAACTATGCAAGCAAGCAGTCTATTAATGCGGCAACTGATGGTTCCATAAATAATAAGACACCTGAAGAGGTAAGGGATTTAATTGAAGACATGGCTCTCACAAACTATCAGTGGCAAGTCCCTAAAGATCAGAGAAGGATTGAAGGGGGTGGTTCACATCAGGTGGACCTAATTATTGCATTAACTGCTCAGCTTGAAGCCATGAAAAGGAAAATGGACTCCCTAGCTTCATCCTCAACGAAGCTGTAACAACCCACACCCACCCTAGGAATTTTTGTGATAAATTGCTTGATTTAGAACTAATAAGGCTAAGTGTGTGCTTGTGTGAGAATTTGTGATCTAAATGATTGATGAGTATGTGGCATATTAAATTTATTTTAATATGCATAATATGTGTTGCTATTGTAAAATAAATGATTTACATGAAGTGCATTTGCATAAAAGAATTTATTTTAAATAAAATGAATTTTCATGCATAAAACAATTTTTAAGCATAAAATAATTTTATGGGTATTTTTAAAATATTTTTAAATAAATATTTTTGAGGGAAATATTTCAGAATTAAAAAGAAAAATATTATTTTCATTTTAAATCCATTCAGCTGAAATTTTTAAAGAAAAAGCCCAAATACCTAAAAGCCCACTACACAAAAATGCTCCTAACCTAATTCTTTAAGGGTAAAAGTGGAAATTCCAGTCCAACCCTAATGTATATTCTAATTTTTGGCCAAATAAGGGTTTCAACAGCCATTCCCTTATTCTTCCTATATTCTAGCAGAAAAACCTCTCAAAATAGTTCTCTCTACCAAAATATCGAAAACATTTTACCGTTTCGCGATTTCGTGACCGTAATCGTAAGTTTTTATTCTCTTTCGATTTCTAAACTGTTTTCTATGAAATAAATTATGGGAAAATTTTTTTGAACTGTTTGATTACTAATTTCTACAGATTTAATTCTGTTTGAGTGAATTTTTGGGAGAGAAAATTTATTTTCTACCGAAAACACGATTCTTTCCGCAAGATTTCTCCAAAGGTGAATTTTATAACTTAAAATCACAATTTCATTGCATAAACATCATATGAGGGGGCAATTTGTACTTGTTTGCATTCTAAACTAAATTTTGATTTGTTTTGATGAAAAATATTGCATGAAATAATGTTTCTGCATATTTCTGTGATGACCGAAAAGTTTTGAAAAACAAAGGAATTTAAGGTTTTCATGTTAGGATTTGAAAATTGGAAAATTTTACTCTTTCATGAATACATAGCTGCCGATTTGTGTGAATTGATGTTCTAATATGATATTTGTTTTGTTTAGATGAAAAATAATGACTTGAATAATGTGTCTGTTTATCACTGAAATAAACAAAATGTGCGGAAAGCGCGGAAACTCATGATTTTTCACCTAAGCCTTTGAACTTGGAATTTTTTTGTATAAACCCTATCTATGGCTGCTGATTTGTGAAAGAATATGTTCTAAACTAATATTTTCAATGATTGAATGAAAAATAATGGTTTAAACAGCCTGTTTGCATATTTCTGAAATGACCGAAAAATACCAAAAACAAGAAAACTCATGTTTTGTACACTATAATGCAAAAGATTGAATTTTTATATATTAATGGCACCAATGGTGGCCGATTCTTATGGATTTAAGTTCTAAAATGATTTTTGTTATGTTTACATGAAAAATCTTGGTTCAAACCATGTTTTTACATATTTTTGAAATAGACAGAAAGCACGAGAAGAATAAGAATTTGGTTTTCACCTTAATGATGCATTCGACCTACATGAACAATTGTGTCCAAATGTTTATAAATTTTATGTGATGTGTCCTGGTGATTGTTGACATGAATGTATGTATAGCAGATGATGAAATTGCATGTTAGTTGAAGGTATGATCCTAGATAAGCTTAAATGCATTTTGATATACTTAAGGTATACTTAAGGTATCTTAATATTATATTGCGGTTAGAATGCAAATGTGATTGGGAAATATGGAACTAGATGTTATGATGACTTGATGATGAATATATGGTTATGAGTTAATGAAGTAAAAGGGATCATAAGTGTTAAGTATGATGTATGAAGGATTAATTGTTAAGTTGACATGTATGGACGTGTAAAGTGAACTAAGATAAATGACAAGTGAATTGATATTGGGGTAATGATAATGTGATGACCTTAAAAAGGTATTGATATGATTGTAATGTGTTTTCATGTGAGCCTATAAGGCCTACATATGCAAGACTTTTAAGTCAACGTGATATGTGCAAGTGATGAGTACACCTATGTGTGGACTCAAAGTGTATGTGTATGTTATATGTACATGGGTAGTTATGGGATAGGAACATCATGAGTAAATAAATACTAAGTATTGAATCAAATATTATGTTAGAGTTTGAGGAACCTTAGAAGTGCAAAGGGGACTACGAGTACTAGGAGCAAAGGAACCCCAAGGTGAGTAAACATCGTATTCATTCTACAAGTGTGAGTAAACACAACGTTCTTGTTACAAATGTAAACAACATCATGTTGTGCTTTAAGAATGTGAAATATTGATATGTGAACCTTTGTGATCTTTGAAACCCAAGTTCTTTCTATTCTAAATATTATTATATGAATTCTTTGTTAAACTTGGGTTGCCAAAGAACATTTGGTCCAAAACTATTTTGCTTATCCAATGAGAATTTCTTTGTGATAAACACCCTAACTTGTATTCTTTCTAGAACTACACTTTTATTGTATTATTGTTGAAAGCCAAACTACTATTGTTATTGAAATACATGTTATTGTTGCCATATGTGATATTGTTAATTGTGTTTACCAATAGCTCTAGCTTTGGTACCTTTACCCTTTATGCAGAATCCTCATGCCGATGCGGGTAATCATCGGAACCTGTGCACATGGTCTTAACCCGATGGATAGGGGTAGTGTATCCACCTCAGCTAGAAGGGGTGGTTCTAGCAGTGGAGCTTGATCAGCTTCACGCTTTCTATGTGTTGGGAGTTGGAATTTGGCAAAGGCCACCTCTCCTCGATGTGTTTGAGTGAATTGAGTATAGTCTTCACTCTATAAGTGTTATAAGTGTGATTTCTGCAAACTTGCTAAATTGAACCCTTGCTTAAATTGCAATCTGATTCATGAGTTATAAACCATGAACTATGTGTATAAGCTATGTGTTTCCTTTCAAAGGAATATGTGATAATGTATGTGCCTTTTTGTTTACTCATTGAGATCATCTATCTCACCCCTTTTCCTTGTGTGGTTCCAAGTGAGCAAATATGAGGAGGCAAGGTGATGGCTCAAGCATTCTACTTTACTTGGGGAATTCCTTGTCCAAGTTATCAATAATACTATGTTTATGAAGTCTTGTCTTTAGATGCTCCGGGAATGTTAATTGATACTTATAGAGATTTATATTATTTTTCCTTATGGATTTTATATGTAACGATTTACTTTAAGTCTTTCGCAAATTATGGTATTTATCTAAATGTTTTAAATGAGTTAATAAAGAAGGTTTGGTAAGATCTTAGGCATGATTGTTATATGTTAATGGGTTCTACGGGCGTGGGTGACCTTATGTCTCCCCGTGTTCTAGGACCGTCGTATCTCATAAGGTTGGGATGTGACAGAAGCAAGCACAAGTTTTGTTTTGTGATTGGTATGGGGGTGGACACCAAAATCATAATTGCCAAAGTGGCAACAACTTTGCCAAAAGGAGCAAGTTGAGTATGTTAGAAATGCTCCTCAAAGGCAGCAAAATAACCCCTATAGCAACACATATAATCCAGGGTGGAGAAATCATCCAAATTTCTCATAATGTAACCAAAATGTCGTAAGACCTCCACTGGGATTTCAACAACCAAATGTGGGATTCCAAGCTTCTCAGCCTTAACAAACTGCTCACCGTAGAAAAAGCAATCTGGAGGAAATGATGGAAAAATTTATAGCTGCTTCTAAAACAAGGTTCCAAGTAATAGAGATTACCCTTAGGAATCAATAAGCTTCCATCCACAATCTTGAGAACCAAGTGGGACAAATGGCCAAAATCCTTAGCGAGTGACCTCAAGGTACTTTGCCTAGCAACACTAAGGCAAACCTAAAGGAACAGCTAAAAGCAATCACTTTGAGGAGTGGCAAGCAGGTTTAGTGGGGTGTTGTTGAAGAAGAAAAGGTGGTTGAGAAAGAGGCAGAGGCATAGGGTGCAGATGATAAAGAAGCTAAGAAGGAAGTTGCATTGGGAGAGAAGGTAGCCATTAAGAAAGAGAAAGAAAAGCAACACAAGAGCTTACCCCGACAGTAAGGGAGTATCGACCTCAAGCACCATACCTTGCACGTTTGCACAAGGACAAAATCGATGCTTAGTTTGGTAAGTTTATTGAACTTTTTAAGCAATTTCATATTAATATTCCATTTGCCAAAGCTTTATCGCAAATGCCCAAATATGCTAAATTCTTAAAAGACCTCCTTTTTAATAAAAGGAAGATTGAAGAAGTGTCTCTGGTGCATTTGTCAGAAAAGACTTTGGCAATTTTGCAAAGAAGATTACCTAAGAAACTAAAAGACCCTGGTAGTTTCAATATTGCATGCTTTATATGTAATCTTCAAATAAAAAGTGCCTTAGCTAATTTGGGGGCTAGCATAAGTGTTATACCCTACAAGGTGTTTAAAGAATTAGGTATTGGAGAACCCAAACCAACACTCATGACAATTCAATTAGCTAATAAGTCAGTAGCTTACCCTTGTGGTATCATAGAGAATATATTAGTGAAAGTCAGGGATTTCATTTTCCCCAATGATTTTGTTATCATTGATATGGATGAAGATGTAGATGTTTCACTTATCCTTGGTAGGCCTTTTTAATTACAGCCTGTGCCTTTATCGATGTCCATAATGGTATATTAACTTTAAGAGTGGGTAGTGAGAAAGTTGTTCTTCATATTCCTAATGCTATGAAGCACCCACTTGCACTTGATGAGGTGGATTCATTGAGCATGAAACCATAAATTTTGCTACTAACATTGTTTCCAAGGATCCCCTTGAGTTGTGTTTGGTGTAGGAAAATCCTAAGGAAGAAAAGATGAAGCCTTCCATGTTTAGTCCACTTATTTTAGAACTCAAGCCTCTCCCAGATCATCTTGAGTGTGGATATTTTTTGAAAGGGAGATAATTGCTGATTATTTTGAATGCTAGTCTATCTTCCGAGTAGAAGGCTAGACTCATTGAGTTGTTGAAAAAGCAAAAGAAGGTGATAGCTTGGAAGATAGCTAACATCAAGGGTATTAGTCCATCCTATTATATTCATAAGATTTTGATGGAGGATGAGCTTAAGCCAGTGGTGCAACCATAATGGAGACTAAACTCAAAGATGGAAGAGGTGGTGAAAGTTGAAGTAATTAAGCTACTTGATGCAGGGATCATTTACCTGATTTCAGACAGCTCTTGGGTAAGCCCGGTTCATGTAGTACCGAAGAAAGGAGGGATGACAGTGGTGCTTAATGAGAATAATGAACTCATCCTTACACGAACAGTCATAGGATGGAGGGTCTGCATTGACTATCAGAGGCTAAACGATGCAACAAGAAAAGACCATTTCCCACTGCTCTTCATCCACCAAATGTTGGAGAGGTTGTCCGATCATGAGTTCTATAACTTTTTGGATGATCTTTTAGGCTACTTTCATATTCTTATTGCCTCAGAAGACCAAAAGAAGACAACCTTTACCCATCCTTATAGAACACTCGTATACTGGAGAATGCCATTCAAGTTATACAATACACTAGCCACTTTTCAACATTACATGATGGCAGTTTTTGATGATTTGATTAAGGACATAATCGAAGTATTTATGGATGATTTTTCTATTCATAATGACTCGTTTGATGGTTGTTTGGAGAATCTTGAGAGAAGTCATGGTTCTAAGGGCTTAACCACATTAGCTTCTGAAGCTTTCTTATAAATGATGCTAAGGGGCATGCCTAGCTTAAAAAAAGTCCTCCTTATTTCTAACTTCATCGATTAGTGACAGGACACGACATTTACCTCTCCCTCTCTCTGGGTGGTGTTGGTGATGTAGTTACTGTTCTTGTGATACCTAGAGGACTCATCCTTAATTCCTCCTGATTGAATCAAATACTCGATCTTGGTGGCAGTGGCAATGAGAGCTTTGAAGTTAGGGTGGTACTATATTTGCAAACACATTTAGTACTGGGGGAGGAGGTTCTTGACAATGATGTTGATTTGCTCTACTTCAAATGGATGGTTTACCAATTGTATTGCTTTTGACCTCTACCTTGTAAGTAACGCGGTGAAGGATTCTTTTTGCCCTTGTTTAGTGGTTTCCAAATCTCGACGAGTGACATCCATCCCGATGTTGTAGTGGTATTCCTTAACAAAAACATTACAGATGTCATCCTAAGTTTTCTTTTGATTTTGGTTATGACATAGTAACCACTTAATAGCAGCTCCAGTTAAGGACTGCTGGAATAATTAAGTAAGGAGCTTGTCATCAACACTGGAAGGTCTCATGGAACCCGTATACATCTTGAGATGAGTTTTGGGACACATAGTGCCGTTAAACTTGTCCATGACTGGTATTTTAAATTTTAATGGAACCCATGCATTTGGGAAGATATCTAAAGAGTCGAAATTTATCATGTCCTTGTGCTTTTTGACATTCTTAAGTGTTCTTTCCATAGCCTCAACTTTCTCCATCAATTTCTTAGCTTCAGAAAAGATAGAGAAATCTCCACTTTGAAAAGGATTCGTAGTGGGAGAGGGAGTCGTTGTGTTTAAGTCTACAGTAGGAGAGGTTGGAGTCTCAGGTGCTTTCCCTTTATTGGTGAGATCCATAATAGGGGGAGTAGGAGTAGGGGCATGACTAGTCCCAGCTTGGGTAGATGCAGGCTCAATACAAGTAGGAGGGGGAGTAACAGTGGCTTTGGTCATTTCTTTGACCTCATGATGATTGACTGGCATTGGGAGTTAAGGGCATTAGTAAAGGTGGCAGACTGGGCATTAAGAGCATTGGTAAAAGTTTTAGCTTGGGTCTTAAGAGCGGTGGTGAGTGTGTCTTGGTAAGTCTCCTCTTGTTTCTTAAGGAGGTTGGCAAAAAAGGTGCACATCATGTCTTGGTCAAAAGAACTAGAGGTGTTGGCCATTGGTACCTTGAAAACAAATAGATAAATGGGTGAGAATATAGAATGTGAAGAAAAAAATGGAATGAATGTGAAGGTGTGTCGGGAAAAGGATTCCCTCCACATGGTCAGTTACTGGGTTTACATGTTGATAAAGTGGGTGTGAGAGGTATCTTGGGGTAACGGACCACTGGTTTGGGTCTTTGAGGTGTTACTTTGTCGAATTTCTCATGTTTATGTATGTATAGCGATATCATGATGCATGCCAAAAAAGGTTTCATGGTTATATGTACAAATGTCTCCATTATTATAGTACATTAAACCTAGGGTCAATATTAAGGCAACTACATGCACTAGGGTGAAGGGTGGTTTGATTTAAGGGTCCCCGTCCCACTAGAGCATCGATATACCTAACCACATGTGAGGCAAAGAGTCTCGCATGGGTCCAATAGTATTGATTGCTCGTTACACCACCTAAATGATCAGAGATTCGTCGCAGGGTGAAATGCTTTCGCTATCTCCTAACATACTTAAAAAGAGTTGTTGAGCCAATACTACTTGCTATCCAAAAGTTTTCCTAAAGCTAAGGTTAGGCAAGGAGCCTTTACTATGCAAAGTGATGCATGAAAGTCAAATTATACTTAATAAACCAAATGGAGATTATTTTGGAAAAAAAAATTCCTTAACCAAATAAAAATCCTCTTATTTTCCTTTTTATTTTAAAAAAAGGTGGCAACTAGTCCCTAGTAGAGTTGCTAGTTGTGAGGCCTCGCTCGAGTACCGACCCGATCCGCTAGAGGGAATCGAAATGCTCATTTAGGTTCAGACTCACGATGGAACCTTCGGTTCGGATTGGTTGATTTTGAAAATGATTTTAGGAGTCGCTACCCTAATTTATTTTTAAATAGGAAAATTAAGGAAAAACAAAATTTGACTCGAATTTATTAATTTTTTATTTTAATTTGCCCATAGATAAAACCACTAGCCTCAAACTAGGTTGAGGTCGGGGACTAGATTTTTGGTTTTAAATAATCAAAATTTAGCTCTTAAGTTTAATTTGACTTTGAAAAATTGATTTCATGAATGAAAAATATTAAAAGATTATAATTGTAAATAAGATGCATGAATATGACAAAAGTGCAAGGAGAAAATTAAAATAAAATATCCACAAATTAAAAAGAGAAAAAGAGATTGATAAAGACTAGGATATGAGGTTTGAACTTAGATACCAAATGTGCTTATGTACCTCATTGAATGGGGATCAAAACTCACGTAGTTCATTCCATGATTAAATGGAAGGGTTTAGGCGTTGATCAAATTGATTTTGATTTGGGTGTTTTGAGAGTGAGGAAAAAGGCTGATACCTTTGCTTTTCGTAGGCAGAGAGTTTTACTAGACTGAAGTTCCGTTTTATTGGGACCGGGTGATTGGATTAATTGGTAGATTAATTAATTAATTAATTAAAATAATTAATTAACTAATTAATATGATGAAAATGATAGATAGATTAATTAATTAATTTGGATGAAAGGTGAATTGAGAAAAAGGATTAATTTAATTTTGAAAAAAAAGTGATTAATTAATTAATTAAAAAGATTAATTAATTAATTAATTGAGTGATGAATTTTAATTTTAAAAAGTTTTAGTTAACTAAAAAGATTAATTAACTTGGTAAGGATAAGATAATTAATTAATTAATTAGAAAGTAGTTGGAGGGAGGAGAAGAGAGGAATTAGTCGATAACCACCAATATTAATTCAAGAGGTGAAGAGAAATTAGGAAATGGGGGGCCTATTTATAGGAAAATGGGGTTAAGGGTAGTTTAGGTAGTGAAAATGTGAAAAGACCATAAGGGGTAGGGCTAGAAAGGATTGGAAAATCAGGTTGGAGAGTATTTTGGGAACTGCAGGCAGGGTAGTGGGGCCTACGCCACCGAAGGCGTTGGCAGTGTGCCGCCTAGAGCCTTGGTGGGCATGCAGGCTGGAAACTTACTTTTCTATCAGCCAGGTTTTGAGACTTCCAAATCAGTTTTCCAGAGTTACAGAGCTCTGAAAATTAATTAGTCAGTTTCAATAGATTGAAAATTAATTTTAGAACATTTTAGCAGTTAGTCTAAGAGAGATTCTGGTCAATTTCGAAAAAATAATGTCTGATATAAAAGATCCGATCAAGATAGGAAAAGTGCCAGTGTTTGAAAATTAAGCATCCTCGTACTAATGTGACTAAAAGTCTATTTTTAGCTCTGGGGGAGTTGCCTCCTTGACACCTGCCCACTAATTGGCTAGCGAGACTGCCGTGTTGGCTCTGCATAGCGCACTAATCTTAGCAGGTGTCAAGTTGTGGCTGAATGATAAGGTGTAAAACTAAGGGTTCACAATTGTGTTTGATTATTGAAAATTCATGGTATGAGTTATAATGTGATTTCATGTGAGCCTATGAAAACAAAGTATACAAGACTTAAAGTCAACATGTTTTGTGCAAATGATGAGTGCACTTCTAAGTGCAACTCCAAGTATATGTGAATGTTATATGTACATGGGATAATTATGGAATAGGATAGCATGATGATAAGCAAAAGCTAAGTAATGCATTACAATGTTATGTTAGAGTTTGAAGAGTATTAGAAGCTTAAGGGCTACAGTAATTAGGAGCTAAGGAAGCACAAGGGAAGTAAACATTATGTTCATGTTACAAGTATAAGTTATCAAGATATGTGAACCTTTAAGAATCTTGAAACCCAAGTTCTTTTCTATTTTCAATTATGACTGTATGATTTCTTTGTTAAGCTTAGGTTGCCAAATGATAATTGGTCCAAAAGAATTTTTGATTATTTAATGATGATAAAGAACCTTTTGTGAATTATTGCCTTTCCTTACTTTTTTTCTGGAACCACACTGTTATTTATCTTTTGTTCAACAAGTTAAACTGCTATTGCTATTATGTTACATGTGATTGTATTCTTCAATGCTATTGTTATAAGTGATTGCATTAGCTTTAGCTATGGTATCTGTGAACCTTTGATGCAAAAATCCTGGTGCTATTGTAGGTAATCATTAGTACTTATGCATATGGTCTTAACTTGATAGATAGGGATAGTGTATCTATATCAGCTAGAAGGGGCGATTTTAGCCATGGAGTCTGATCAGTTTCATGACTCTTTATAAGTTACATGTTAGGAGTTGAAATTTGGTATGATGCCACCTCTCCCTTGAGTCAATAAGGCAATAGCCATCGCTCTTTACAAGCTTACAAGTTACAAGTTGATTTCTATGAACCTTGCTCATTTGCAAATCATGATTTATGAACTTTGAATCCTTTTAAAGAGATATGTGTTATTTTACAAGTTTTATTGTTTACTTATTGAGATCATTTATCTCACCCCTTTTCCTTATGTGGTTCCAGATGAGTAGTTTGGGAAGGTAAGTGATCACTCAAGCAACCTACTCCACTTGGGAAATTTCCTTGTCAAAGTTTATTACTATACAAAGTTATGATGAGTCTCTAGATGCTCCGGGAGTTCTTGTTTGGTGAGTTTTATTTTGGAATATTATTTATTTGATAAAGTATTTGGAGTCTTAAATGTTATTTCCTTAGGGATTGTATTTAAAGTATATTTTAACTATTCTTTTGCAACTTAAAGTTTTTCTTATAAATGGTATAGTTAAGTTAATGCATGACGTTCGGTATAATCCTAGGTAGTGTTTATATGTTCATGAGTGGGTTCTATGGGCATGGGTGACCTTATGTCTCCCCATGTTCTAGGACCCAAAAAAAATTGGGATGTGACAGATAATTGCAACTATGATTAAAAAGTCGAGACCGCAACTCAGCTCCAATGGATAGGAAACATCATTTTCTTACACAAGTCAAGTTTGAAAGGCCATAACTTTCAACAATGGATGAGATACGGGACCCATAATATATCAAATCGAAGCTTGTTCAAAGATCTATATTTGTCTCAGGTTTTATCTAACATTGCCTACTTTGGGGCCTAAATTCAATCATTTAAAGCTATTTCAGAGGCTCTAAAGTTTTTCATTCAATTGTTTATACACTTTCATAAGCTATTTTGTTTGGTTATGTTATAGGGCCTTATTTCAGCCTTTTCTAATATTAGGGTTTCACCATTAAGCATATAAATATATTTGTTTTTGCTTTAAAGTGTAGTTCAAACACCAGTCAATCCAACTTTCGTACAATAGTCACATATTGTATAGATACAAAAGAACTATGGTATTGTATCAATTATTTCCTAATGTAAATTCTTTACTACGTGCATATACGTAACATTTTCTATATTCAAAATCTAATCAAAATCTATCTATTCATAATCTAGTCTCATTAATTCCTAAAGCCTTTCTCATTTTTATTATACAACTTGCCTTAAGATATCTCATATCCTATACATCGCACGTACTTTAGTATATACAAAGGTAAACATATTCATGTCACTATTCACATTACATGAACTTTTCATGAAATTACATTTAGGTTTTCTCTTAATAGCATTTAGCTAACAGTTGTCATGAACATACATTAAAAGCACAAAAAGTGTAGTATACTTTTATCCTTATTCACATTATGTAAATATTTTTTAGGACATCAATTGCACTAAACCATATTAATAATTGATAGTTAAGTATAATAGGAAATTTATTCCTAATAAAACACATGTACATATTTATTTATACTCTTTTACACATATGTAATCATTTTCTCATATACATGTTTTATCCTTTTCATCCCATTTTCGTAGCATATAGTTCAATCACATATATCATTCATATCTCATTATTATTTCTTTGTCCATAGTCAGTACACACATATCAAACATCAAACTAAAAGAGTTAAATCTTTATGATTAGCGTAGATCTAAACTTAACGATAAACTTCAAAAGACAAGAAGGAATTCCTATGCTCCATAGTTTAACCTATAACCTGTAATAGTTATAAAGTCTAAAGTAGACATAAACTAGGTTCTGATACCAACTTTGTCATGAGCAACTTATTAAGCCGTGACGGTCTTAGGGCATAAGAAGATATAAAGTCACCTAAACCAGTAGAATCCTGTTTAACTTATAATTCTTTACCATTATCATATTGAACCTTATCCTAAGATCAGAACCTGATCACCTATCCTTATTGCTCATTACTAGTTTATCATTTTTTATATTACCAAATACTTACTAATACCATTTACGTACTCAATTCATAAAATTTCCAAATTTATATTTCATGTCATTATTTAAATGCTCATTTCTTAATGCATTATTATAATCTTAATTATAATACAAATTACAATACATATAAATCCAATAACATTTTAGTACTAAACCTTTGGTAACCATGAAGCTCTAAAACAATGGTCTTTATAATTATATAATTAAGATTCACATCACATGAAATTAGCAGAGCAAATTCTAAGTGGAAGAATAGGGCTTAGAATTTACCTTGCTAACCCATCAACATTACTTGAAAAATTTAAACAAATAAGGAATTAGACAAAGCTCAATGAATATATAACAATACAATATTGGGTGAGTATATGGGTCCTTATCAAGATGGGCTCATTATGACAATGGAGAGATGTTAATCAAAATTGTCATTATGAATCAATTTCTCATTTAAGATAGAAACAATATCTTTAGCAGAAATAGTAATTTCTTGGAAGTGGAATGCTTTCCATATATATAAATTAAAGATGCAAGAATGATTGTGAGGCCTTGTCTGAGCACCGGTCCAATAAGCTAAAGGGAATCAAAACGCTCATTTGGGAAAGAACTCATAGGGAAGCCATCGGGCTTATCTTTAATTGATTTGAAAATTGTTTTTAGAGTCTCCACCTTAATTTTATTTTGGAAAGAAAAAATCCATTTGACTCCCATTATTACCTAAAGGAAAAAATCACTAGCCTCGAAACCTAAGAGGATTCAGGGACTAGGTCTTCGGTTTAATAAAACATGTTTGGCCAAATAATATAAAAGTAACTTAAAATATATTTCATGAATAATTTAAAATACATGGACAATTTATAATATGCATGATCATCCATTCCATATATTCAATAATAAATACAAGTAATAGTCTAAAAGAAAGTTAACATTACAAATGAAATCCCAAACATAGGGGATACCTCCTTTAGCACTTATGGGTTCTAGGGAAGTCATACATTTCCCAAACTAAACCTAACAACAAAGTAAAAGAAAGAATAGTAAGTGAAGAAGGTGATAGGGAGAGAGTTGGTTAATTTTAATTGGATTCAATGCTTGAACCAAGCATGCTTACATATCCCTTGGAATGGAAAATAGAACCCACATAGTTCTCCCTTCTAATGAAGGGGTTGGTTTAGCCTAGCCACTTTATCATATTTTAATTAATTAACTTAATTGACTCCCGGGGCGATTAGCTAACAACCTAAGTTTATCATTTTAATTAACTAAAGAGGCAATCAGCTTTTAAACTAAATAGAAAAGAAAAGAAGATTACCTTGCATTTTTGCTGCTTGGGGATGTAGGGTGGATGGAGCGGATGACTGAATCATAATTCGACCTTCTCCACATGAGAGACACAAGTCTTGGGTGACTGGAACGCAGTTCCTCTTTCTCTACACAATTGACATGAGTGTTGGGCAATGAATTTGCCTCAAATAGGCAGGCGAAAAGCTTTAAACTAGTTGAGTAGGAATTAAGGAGAAACCACCCAACACAAGCCTTGGGCAATGAACTTGCCTCGAACAGGCAGGCGAAAAGCCTTAACTAGTTGAGTAGAAATCAAGTAGAAACTCCCCAACTTGCTTTATGAATCAAGGAGCAAATACAAAGCAATTTAGTGCTTTTAAGCCTCCAATTCTGTGTCTTGAAGTGTAGAGAGGTTCTCTATATATAGTGGGATGACTAGAGCATATAATCTATCAATATTCGATATGGGATTACAAAGAAATAAAAATTCGCTTAGAGTGCTGCACAAGCCTCTGCAGCACTATAGAGGGCTTTGTGGTAGTGCCGCACAAGGCTCTACAACACTACAGGGTGCTTTGTAGAGTTATGCAGCAATCAGCGCTAATTCAGCCACTTTGCCTGTTCTTATCCATTTCCCATAATTCTAATTGCATTCTACTCATTACTCAATTCCAAATGATTGGAAGATAATTTAGAAGTCCTAATTGATTCTTTTCCTGACTGAATACTTTATAATTCTGAGAGGTGTAAAATTAAGGGTTCATAGCTGTTCCCTTATTAGAATTGCTCGGTTTGATAGGCAATTCTGATAAGTGTGAACTTTAGAATGAAGAGGATGCCCCCGATATATTTGGGAGAACTAAAGAAGAAAAATTAGTTTTTGTCTGGTAGAAACTTAAAGCTGTGTTCTTGTTTGATGAAGATAATCCTGTCTGGTAGGCAGTAGTAGTGATGATGATGATCCTATCTGGTAGAATCTTAAAAGCAGTGTTCCTATCTAGTAGGATATAGAAATAGTATTCCTATCTAGTAAGAATGACAAAGTATTGGTCTTGTTTGGTAGGAATGATAATGACAACCCTGTCAAGTAGTATCTAATAGTAATACTCCTGTCTGGTAGGAATAACAAAGCATTAGTCCTATCTGATAGGCATGATCATCCTGTTTGGTAGGATTGGTAAAATTATCAGTCCTATATAGTAGGAGCAGAATATCTGTCTGTAATTATAGAAATCTTTTATATGCTGAATCTTAAGTAACAGTGGTCAGATACTTGGAGAAGACTATTGCGAACATACAAAAACTCGCGGTTCTGAATTATGACTTGAAACGAGTTCACTATTGCATTCCCTTGTAAAAAAATACTATATAGGAGGTACTATAAAAAGGTGTGCCCCATTCCACTTTTTGCAACTTTTCTTGTTTGTTAAATTTTCTCTCTCTCTAAAAATTATTCTCTTTGACTTCTCTCTAAAAATGGCTTCCCTCTCTAGTAGTCGCCATGCCAGGAGCTACCAAGTCCCGAGGCATGATCCTAACCTAGGAGACCTACTGTAGGAGCTGGAGCACTATGTGTCTAATATCAGCATCATCGAGGTATTTACCGTTTTGCCATTCCTTTCCTATTTCAATGTTAGCTCATAAAAAATATGTGCATGTAAAATAAAATTTTTTTTATTTTATTTATTATTTATTTATTTTATTTATTTATTATTACTTTTTTTTTTAACAAAGACTATGACTATATACTAAGAGGCTGTAGATCAAAACTGTTTGCCGTTTCCACTTACCTAAAGACTTATCCCTGGGTTCGAGAGTTGATTGAGCTATCTCATTTGCTGGGATTTTTGTCTTTGGATTATACCCGAGAGGATAATATTCCTTTGCTATGAGCATTGGCAAAGAGGTGGTGGGATACCACAGACACTTTTCACTTTCCATGCGGGAAGATGATTGTGACCCCCTTGGACTTGACAATGTTAGTTGGTCTACCATTTTAACCTCAAGTCTTAGAGTTTTATGCTGCTTGGACATCTATTTTGTCAATGACTATGGTTGACTTATTGGGCATGGACCGTCCATGAGGCGATCCACATCTCCCCCGTTCTTGGCTCCGAGGGTAGATTGTCATTAATACTTATAATATGGGAGTCCTTTCAAATGAGCAGTTGCCCACTTGCTGATTTTGATGATATTAGGCTGCTTATTCTGCCACACATGGAGGAATACCATTAATATGAATATTCTACACTCACTGGAGGACTTATCCATTATTATGAACTTTGACTGGGGAGGTGCAGCTTTGTGAATGATGTATCGAGAGATGTCTGAGTTGTCTCGAGGTGTGTTTGCTGCTTTAGGAGGGACCCACATCATTTGGGAGGTATGCTCTTCTCTTTTTATTTCTATCTTGTACCCACCATTCCTATGTCTTCTTATTATTTTTCTTTGTGCAATATTGGGCCTATGAGAATTTTCCTTTTCTTGCTCCTGCTTTGAGGGATCATACAGTAAATCATATTCCGAATGGCTATCTTTGGCAAACACAGAATCGCTGCCATTAGGAGAGATACGATTTTCATCAGATTTGAGATTTCTTCTCCTATTTAGTACTATCATAGGTATGCACATTATGCTTGTCATACTAACATTATCGTAACTTTTGACATTTTTTCTTTCTCTTTCTTCTCGCAGGTTCAGTGGTTACCTTTTGTTGACAAATTTTGACTCATCACTCCATACCATGAGCCTAGTGTGGCTTTGCCTTCTCACTGTCTCCTTCTTTATTTCTGCATTGATTCCATGTTTTACCTTAGCAAGAAAGTTCACAGTCATATTACAGAGGAAAGGATTGTTCCAGTTGACTCCCCATCAAGATGTGAAATGATCTCACATCCCTAACCTGAATTCATTAGCAGCAAGCCTTCCAATTGAATCTTTCTTATATCTTGAGAGTGACTATGGGAGCTTCTGCATGTATTGTTTGCTACTCTGTGTCCCATTTATTCTAGGATGGGCCCATTCTAGTTATAGATCTTCTGCCACTAGATCAGTTTACACTTCTACTTAGAGGAGTGGTGGTCCGAGGTTTGCCGCATATGCCCTTTCTGACAGGGTTGGATCGAGTGAGCAGGTGACTTTCTCGACCTACCTGTAGCCAAGGGTGGACCTAAATTATGTTTCTCTAGATCATGGCTTGGCTTGATATGAGATTCTACATGACCTCCTTATTGATTTTATACCATTTCCAGATCATGTAAGTGAGGTAGGTACTTCTCCCCCCTTCCGTACTTGCTTTTGTCACTTAAAACATTTTCTTACTCATCTTATCCTTATACAGATGCTTAAGGACTAGGCTCAATATAACTATGAGATGGATCATCATTTGAGGATAGCATTGTTTGTGACTCTTACTTTATGTGGTCGTGAAGAGGAAGATGATTTAGATCGGAGGAGGAGACACAGGCGAGGCCGATGTTAGCTTTCCTTCTATCATACAAATATTATGTTGACTCTATGCATGACTATGTATGCATATCGATGCAACACTTAACTTATCTACTATTTTGTATTTATGATGCATGGATGTTATGCCTCGACCGTGCAAGGATTTAACTTATGTATGTCGTGAGTGCACTTATTTTACAAATGAATGCATGATAGGACTCCATCGTCTCTCTCTTTTTCTCTCTCTCTTCTCCTTTTTTCATCAAATTTTCTCAAATATTATGATGATCCACCAAAGAAAGGTTATGGTAGCTTACGACATAGGTGCGGCAACTGGCTGCTCTATGCAGCTGCCACATAGCCCTCTGTAGTTACCGCAAAGAATAGTTTGTAGCACCGCATAATGATCTGCAGCATTGCATTCACAATTATTTGAGGAACCACACAGTCTTTTATGATAATCCCAGCAAAAATCTTCAATTTTCCATTATATATACCCTTCTTATAGCTTTGAAATCCTCACAACTACAATTTTAGCTTTCAAAACAATTTTCTAGCTTTCTTCCTTTGCTTTTCTCTCATCTTTCTCTAATTTTCCTTTTCCTTTTCCCTTATGGAGCCCTATTTTAGTCATTCCATGCATCTATGGACTAAGAACATTAAGCAAGAGGAGGGCATTAATTTAGGGACTTTTAGGATTAGTGCCATACCAACCCTGAGAGGGGTTTGATTGGATTAGGACTTTTTGAGAGCTTGTTTGAAATTTTGGGATCCTGAGGTGCATGTTTTTGGATTTAGGGCTGGCATAGATGAAATGTGCCCTACTTTTGAAGAATTCAGTGTGCTACTAGGATCTTATCCTAAAGTTGACTCGGCTGCCCTTACACTAAGAGTAGGGTACTTCAATTCTTTTTTAAGACCCTTGGGGTTAGACACTGCAACTGCTAGCCCTATGGTCAAGGATGATTAAGTGGACCTAACTAGTGTAATTATAGAATTCTATGACATTTGGGGTTTCGAAGACAGAGAAGAGCAGTAGACCCGGATGAAAGCTTTGGCTTTTGTTTGACTCTTGGGTATCTCATTATAGGTCCAATTGGTTAGAGGGATGTTAGGGTAACAGAACTAATTTTTCAAACTCTATTGCTAGGATCATCTTAGCAAAAACCATCCTTAGTTTGGATAGAGCTTAAAGGAGTGATGGGCCCTAGTCTATGAGTCCAATTATTCTATAGGTATGCTTTTCTTTCTCTTTTTCCTTTCTTTTTTTCTTTCCCTTCTTATTCAATTATGTTTCGGTACAGATATGGCTAAGGGATCATTTGAGAGTGGTTTCCCCTCCTACTAAATAAGACTACTCTGCCTCATAGTATCGTTCTTGTACAATAGTGAAGAAGTTCAATTCTCAAAAGGGAGTGAACTGAGTGGCTGTTTGAGCTTGACCCTCAGGAGTTGCAGTGGCTTTGTCCTTGGTATAAGATCAAAAAGTTTATGACTATGAGTTACGGTTATAGGATGGTCTATTTGCTGGGTTTAAACATGGTAATATTCTGCTAAGGAATAAGGGTGATGCACCAAATAGGCCATATGCAAGGGGTGCCCCAGATGGACCTATCTTTGCATCTGCTTTTAATTACTTCTACTGTGGCTAGGGCATTTACTAATGGATGAGACCATGGTTTTTATGTTGTTCTTCCATCTCATTGCTTTGATAAAACAGAGACTTACACTTTATGATGGATTGCTACATCTTGGCCATCTGAGAAGATAAAGAGGGTGACTTTACTTAAGGAGATAGAAAATGACACTTCTATAGGGGAACTACTAACAATTAAGAGACCTATTATTAGGACATTAGGCAAATTTTTTTGATTTTTTCTTATCTTAGTGAGCAAGACTTTTAGATTTGTCTTAAATCCAATTTTGAATAAAACATTATTAATAAATTAATTATTATTTTTTTTTGGCAATGAAACAACAAAATTTGGTACAAAAGAAATTTTATTAATGATTTGGACTGCACCAAATGAGGGCTACCTATGTATCTCTTTGTATAACTTATTTCTTCATATTTTTCATTATTTTGGAGAATCAGGTCCATGTAGTTCTAATTGCAATGCATCATTATACAAAGTAATACTTCAATTGATTCAAGTTGCAAGGGCTGAAGAATTCAATTCCATCCAAATCCATGAGAATGGCACCTCTATTCTATATATTAATGAGTAAGGAGTTGCCCTAGGTGGTATACAGATGGAAGTCCTATATCCCCACAGAGCAAATAGTAACTGATGATGCTAGTGCTTGTGATTATTAGTCAGTTTTTGCAGGAGGGATTTGATGGTCTTATTTGCTGCTTCAACCACCCCATTAGTTTGTGGTCAATAAGGAGATGATTTATAATGTTGGATCTTTTCCTTTTTCATGAGCTGAATTAATTCCTTTTGAAAATGAGACCCATTGTCTATGGTAATCTCAAAAGGTACTCCAAACCTATAAAGGATGTTAGTTTGGATGAAATGAGCCACTCTTTTTGAATCCATTATCTGGTAAAGGTGTTGCTTCAGCCCACTTTGTGAAATAATCAACCGCTATGAGGATGTATTCATGACCAGCGGATGATTTGGGATTTATTTTTCCTATGACATAAATGCCCAAAGTTACAAAAGGCTAAGGACTAGTTATGGCTGCAAAGCATTAAGAGGTTGCTTCTGTAGCTTGGCATAAATCTGGCATTTGTGACATTTTTGTATAAATTTTGCATAATGTTCATTCATAGTGAGCCAAAAATATCCCAAATTTGTAATTTTTTGAGCTAACACAATCCCATTCATGTGCAGCCCTTCTTCCCCTCTATGGACCCATTCCATGATCTACTATGCTTCTTTTTCTTCAGTCACTCATCTCAAGTTCTTTTATATAAGAAATCCTAGGCCCTTTTATATAAAACATCCCCATTTAGCAGGAAATTATTGGCTAACTGTCTTAAAGTTCTTCGTTCTAATTTAGAGGCTCCTTTTGGGTACTTTCCATTCTTGAGGTAGTTTAAAATGTCCCAAAACCAAGGTTTTTGATTAGCCAATTGAATATGCATGCATAAAGTATGGTACCCTAGTTCCCTCTTCACCTCAATCACCATAGGTCTAATTATTTTCCCATGTCTTATGTTTAGCATTGATGCAAGTGTTGCTAGAGCATCTGCAAATTGATTCTTAGCACGGGGCAAATAATGGAAAGATAATTTGTGAAAGTTTTCTGTGAGATTGTCCAAGTGCTTATGGTAAGGAACCAATTGCTCTTCTCTTATCTTCCATTTTCCAAGTGCCTGAGACACAATCAGATTTGAATCTCCATAAACCTCTAGGTAGTCAATCCTTAGATTCACTGCAAACTCTAAGCTAGCTATGCAAGCATTATATTCCGCCTCATTATTTATCACCTTAAAAGCTAGCTTGATATCCATAGGCAAATTTTCTCCCTCGAGGGTGACTATAACAATTCCAGCACCATAACCTTTGTTATTAGCTGCACCATCAAAGAACAATTTCCAGACTTTAGGCTCAATTTGTATGATATCTTCATCAAGAAATTCTGGCTTTGACCAATTACTGTCTACTGGGGCTGCAGCTAATTGATTTGCTATCACACTCCCTTTTATAGCTTTCCTTTGGACATACTTTAAATCAAAAGCTACGAGAATTACCATCCATCTTACCACCTTACTGTCAAGGACTAGTCTTTCCATGAGAAACTTCAAAGGACTCTTGTTAGCAAGGACATGGGTAGTATAAGAGCTCAAATAATGCTGAAGCTTAGGACATACCCACACTAAAGTAGGGCATAACGTCTCGATTTGATTATACTTAAGTTAATAAGCGAGCATGCGCTTACTTAAGTACTAAATGGCATTCTCTTTATGTGATTCAGCAGTTATGTTATTCAGCAACATTTTGGATGAGCATTATCCCCATGGCTTCTTCTGTGATGGAGCAGTATAGCAATAAAGGCTTTCCAAGTCTTGGTGGTTGCAATACAGGAGGATTTAGTAAGTACTCCTTGATTTTCTTGAAAGTTTTTTGGCAATCATTGTTGACCTAAATTATTTCAAAACTTAGTCAATCTCTATTTTGATATTGCCAATCAAATTGAAAGCTATCTAACGTGTGTTTAAGTGTCTATTTTGCATATTATAACATGTTTGATAGATTGGATTTCAAAGAAACTCAAAATCTCCCAAAGTATATAAGTCTACTTTTGAGTCACGACCATTATATAAGAATCGTAACCACGACCACTAAATTACGATCGTCATGAAGTTATCACAACCAAGATCTTCAGAAGGCAATTAATTCAAAATTCATATAGAGCGAATCGCAACCTCCTTCGCGATTGCGACTCTAGGCGCAATATTGGATTCTCGACAGCGAAATAGTAGTCGCAACTGCGACTTTCATATTGAATTCAAATGCTGCAATGGATATATAAAGAAGCTAGCTAATAAATGCCATGTGTCACTAGCCATTGTGGAATCTAGAGATCGCGATTGTGAAAATGTATTCATGACCATAAAATTTTAGTCTCGCTCACGAAATGTTAGTAGTGACCACGACTTTGGTCAAAATGCAAATTTGAAGTAAGATTTTAAAACTATCACGAAATCATTAACTTCATACTATTTCTAATGGGAATTTCAAGAAGAAAATCATATAAATACCTTCTTCAAACATCCTAACAATAAGAACAACATCTATTGAGAGCTAAATATTTGCAATTTCAAATCTCATATCTTATTCTTTGTTGTTATTATTTAATTGTTCTAAGGGCATTGATTACTCAAGTTAGGTTAAGTGTTAGCCTTGAAAACACAAAGTATTGGATTGAGAGTGAGCCATTAGAAAACTCCTGTATAAGTTTGAGTGTGAACCTAAGGAAAACTCTTGAAAGGGTTGTGTGTGAGCCATTAAAACATATTGTAAGTTTGGAGTGAGCTTGAAACTCCTTGTAAGTATCAATCAGTAGTAGAATACCCAATTGAGATTGGGGAATGGACATAATGTTCATTAATACCCGAACCACTATAAAATCGATTGTGTTCATTCTCTTTCCCTATCTTCTCTCTATCTATATTTTTAATTTCCCACTAAGTCAATCCTCCTTCTTGGTGTATTAGGGTAAACAAGTAGTATTAGAGCTTTGGTCTCATTCCTTAAACTAAATTGTATGAGAAAAGATCAAAATAACTAATGAAGGGGTGCATCACCTCAAGCCATACTTCGATGGTACCGATTATGCATATTAGAAGTATAGAATGGAGGTATATCTTGATAGTGATCTCATTGATGTATGGGATTACATAATCAAAGAATGGAAACCTCCATCAAAAATAGTTAATGATGTTAAAGAATTGGTTCCTAAAGAGGAATGGGTGGAGGCACAAAGAAAAGCCAATGGTAAAAATAAGAGAGCTAGGGCAATTCTTCTTAGTGCACTCTCAAGAGAAGAATGTGGTAGAGTTCAACATTGTTCAAGTGCGTTTAGCATTTGGAAATCCTTATAAAACTACCATGAAGGAACTTGGCAAGTCAAGGTTAAGAAGATTCATTTATACACAACTAAATATAAGCTCTTTAAGATGAAATCCAATGAAAATGTCACTGACATGACAAATAGGCTTCTAGCCCTTGTCACCAATATAAAGAAATTGGGCAAAGTATACAACTTGAATGATATAAACTACAAGATTCTCAAAACTCTCCCAAGGAAAGACTATAAAGCTAGAATTGTTGGTATAGAAGAAGCTAATGAGGATCTTGGAAAGGTTTCTACCGATATCCTTATTGGAAAACTCCTTACTAAAGAAATGTCTCTATTGTTGGAGAAAGAAGAGAATCAAAAGAAAGATAAAAAGAAATCCTTAGCTCTTAAATCCTCCCTCAAAAGCAAAAAGGAATGTGAGAGCTCAAGTGAATCGGAGGAAAGTGAAGATGATGATGATGAAGAACTTGTTATACTCTCAAAAAGGGTCAAAGATATCATTAATAGAAGAAAGAAAGAAAAGAGGCCTTTTAGGAGATCATTATCAAATTACAACTCTAACTCAAGCAAAGAAAAGAAGAATGACATTACTTGTTATAAATGTGGCAAGTAAGGTCATATAAAAATAGAATGTCCTAACATCAAGAAGAAAAGGAAATGGGACAAGGAGAAGAAGAAGAAGAAGGGTTTCAAAGCAACATGGAATGATGACTCCTCAAGTCGTGAAGAGGAAAAGGATGTTGCAAACTTATATTTCATGGCCTTAGAGGACTCATCAAATGAGGTAAGCTCTAACTCTCAATCTAGTGATGATATTGATGATGATATGCATGATGAGGATGAGATAATTAAAGCTATGAATTTAAAATGCAAAAAGTATAAATCAAAAATGAAATTTTTTAAGGAAAAGCATTCTAAGTTGCAGGATCAAAAATGAAATTTTTTAAGGAAAAGCATTCTAAGTTGCAGGAGAATTTTAAAGAATTAGAAAAACTTGTTTTAAGCTTAAAAACCTCCAATGTTAGTTTAAAAAGCTCATTGGAGGAAATCACTTCTAAAACGTCCTCTTCTAATTCTTTATACAAAGAAAATAATGCTTTGAAAATTGAGATTGAAGAATTAAGATACTCAATCTCAAAATTTATAAAGGAAAAGAAGCCTTAGATACTCTTATTGTATCACAAAGGCCACCCTTTGTGAGACATGGTCTTGGCTTTAATAGCTCATCTCCATCCACATCCTCTCCCACTATGTTCATAAAGGCTACAACTCTTCAAACCTCTAGCATTGAGGTAATTAACAAGAAAGTTAAAACACACACTAAACCTCCAAGTCCCAAAAAGACTCAAAAAATTACATTAGACTCAAAAGCTAAACCTCAAAGAGTTAACCTTGCATTTATGTATCAAAAAAGGCATGCTCAAAGGCTCTCACAATCATAACATAACACTTGTTCATGTATGCATTCATGTCATAATGTTGTGAAAAGACCAAAATTTTTTGACAAAATGGCTAAGAAAACCTTCAAGTCAAAACTCAAATGCCATTATTGTATGAAAGATGGTGATATAAATGTATTTTGTTATATAAAGAAGGCTCAACTTAAGCTTGAGAACTCTTCTAAGGCTAACTCCTAAGGACCCAAATATATTTGGGTACCTAAAACAAGATGATTAATTTTTTCTTGTAGGTTTGTCTCAAATCCACTACCAAGGAAAATAAATGGCATGTAGATAGTGGATGTTCAAAACACATGACCAGAAATTTAAAACTATTCACAAATTTGAAAGAAAAGAGAGGTAGGAACATCACATTTGGTAATGATGTCAAAGGTAAGATAGTTGGCATTGGTACCATTGGTAAGGACAATCACTCTCTTATTGAAGATGTTCTTTTTATTGATGGTTTAAAAATCAACTTGCTAAGTGTAAGCCAATTATGTGACAAAGGTAATAAGGTCATCTTTGACTCTAAAGCATGCATTGTCTCAACTTTGGCAAATGACAATGTAGTGTTTAAGGGTGAAAGGGAAGGCAATACCTACATGATTGACTTTAATGATTTGGCTAACCAATATGTCAAGTGTGTCATGTTTATTAGCAATGAATCTTGGCTTTGGCATAGTAGGCTTGGACATGCAAGCATAGAACTTCTTCATAGTCTTTATAAGGGTGAGCTTGTTGAAGGACTTCTAAATATCAAATTCTCAAAGGACAAGACATATGGACCTTTTCAAATGGGAAAGCAACACAAATCATCCTAAAAATCAAAAATATTGTAAGTACTTTTAGACCCCTTCAACTTATTCATATGGATTTGTTTGGACCTAGTAAAGTTGCTAGTTTAGGTGGAAAAATGTATGCCTATGTGCTTGTTGAAGACTACTTTAGATTTACTTAGGTTAGTTTCTTGATTCATAAGAGTGATGCTTTTGATGCATTTAAAAGTTTTGCAAAAAGAGTTCAAAATGAGAAAGGCTATTTCATTTCTAAAATTAGAAGTGATCATGGAAAAGAATTTGAAAATGAATTTTTTGAAAATTTTGCATTGAACATGGAATTTCATATAATTTTTCCTCTCCTATAACACCCCAACAAAAGGGTGCTATAGAAAGGAAAAATAGAACCTTGATTGAAATAGCTAGAACCATTATTAATGAATATGGTTTACTAACTTATTTTTGGGTGGACACCATTAATACTTTATGTTACATTTCAAATAGAGTTTTTAAAAGACCCTTATTGAATAAAACTTCTTATGAGTTATGGAATGGAAGAAAGCCCAAGATTTCATATCTAAGAGTATTTGGTTTCAAGTGCTATATATTAAATACCAAGGATAATCTTAGAAAATTTGCTTCTAAAACTGACAAAGGCATTTTCCTAGGATATTCCACCACTAGTAAAACTTATAGAGTCTTTAACAAAAAGACTATGGTAATTAAAGAGTCTATGAATGTTGTGTTTGATGAATCTAGTAAACTTAATCTTAGGAAAGGTAGTGTTCTTGATGATCTTGTAGGTGAATTTGAAAAGCTTAGATTAGATAAAGATAAGGCTCCAAAGGAAGTTGAAGTCCAAATGGAAAACCAATAAGATCATGAGGATCAATCAAATCCACAAGAGGAAAATGTTCAAGAACTATCTAAGGACTGGAGATACCCCAAGACTCACCCCAAATAGCAAATCATAGGTGATCCATCTAAAGGTGTAAGTACTATATCTTAATTTAAAGCCTTAGATAATAATCTTGCATTTGTTTCTCAAATTAAGCCAAGGACTATTAATGAGACTCTTAATGATAAGAGTTAGGTAATTGCTATGCAAGAGAACTCAACCAATTTGAGAGAAATAAAGTTTGGGAACTTGCTCCTAAACCTAAAAATCATCCCATTATTAGATGTAAATGGGTCTATAGAAACAAGTTAGAAGAGAAAAGCTTCATTACTATAAATTTTGCTTGCATATACATGTCATATGGATTTTAAACTTTTTCAAATGGATATTAAAAGTGCTTTCTTAAATGGATTTATTAAAAAAGAAGTTTATGTTGAGCAACCTCTAGGTTTTAAACATCATAAATTTCTTAATCATGTTTTTAAAATAACCAAAGCCTTGTATGGTTTGAAACAAGCTTCTAAAGCTTGGTATGAAACGCTAAGTACATTTCTTTTGAAAAATGATTTTGTTAAGGGCAAGGTTGACAAAACACTTTCTGTAAAATGGCACAAAAATGACATTTTAATTGTTCAAATTTATGTTGATGATATTATATTTGGTGCTACTAATGAACATCTTTGTGAAGAATTTGCTAAGTGTATGACTAGGGAATTTGAGATAAGTATGATGGGTGAGCTCAAGTTCTTCCTAGGACTACAAATCAAACAATGTAAAGATGGTATCTTCATTAACCAATCCAAGTATGCAAAGGAGCTTCTTAAGAAGTTTGGTATAGATGGTTGCAAAAGTAGCAAAACTCTAATGAGCACATCAACTAAGCTTGACAAAGACGAAAAGGGTAAGCCAATAGATGAGAAGAATTATAGAGGTATGATTGGTTCTCTTATCTACCTTACAACATCTAGACCCGATATAATGTATAGTGTTTGTCTATGTGCACATTTTCAATCCTGTCCTAAGGAATCTCATTTACATGCCATTAAAAGAATTTTAAAATATTTACAAGGCACATTACATTTAGGGCTATGGTATCCTAAAAATTCATCTTTTACAATAATTGGTTTTTTGGATGTGGTATGTCGGTAGTTTGCTTGATAGAAAAAACACTTTTAGAACTTACCATTTCCTTGGTGAATGTTTAGTTTCATGGTTTAACAAGAAATAAGTTTCAGTTGCCTTGTCCACCGCCGAAGCAGAATATGTGGCGGCGGGTTATTGTTGCACTCAAGTTCTTTAGATTAAACAACAACTCAAGGACTATGGTCAAGTGATTGATCAAATTCCTATCAAATGTGATAATACAAGTGCCATAAATCTTTCCAAAAATCCCATCCAACATTCTAGGAGTAAGCATATAGACATTAGGCATCATTTTTTGAGAGATCAGGTGCAAAACAGTGATGATGTATTAGAATTTATTAATACAACTAACCAACTTGCTGATATTTTCACAAAACCCTTGAATGAAGAAAGATTAAATTTCATAAAAAGGGAAATTGGTATGCTTGATTGGAGCTTATTACCTTAAATTTTAAAATTTTTTTTGTTTATCTTACTTTGTTTCAAATTTTTTTATGCATTTTAATGTGGCATTATCCATTTTTAAATTAATGCAATTATGAATTTTCTCAATTTTAATCTTGTGTGCCTAAATATTGTTATACTATTTTCTCCTTATGCAAATTTCTTTATTCAATTCATTCCTTTTTGATATTGCCAAAAGGGGAGAAAACTTTAATAAGAACTTAAATATAAAACAAATATGTTAAAAGGGGAGAATATGTTAAGAGGAAGAAATATATTTATAATATGTTGTTTATGGTTAATGATCCCAAAAAATTTTGAAATATTCTTTAAATATGTTTTTCTTTGCATCAATTAAGGGGGAGTAATCTTAATTCAATTTAATTTTAAGTTATTTTATAGTTAAATTGAATTTGATTGTCAAAATAAAAAAGGGAGAGATTGTTGACCTAAGTTATTTCAAAACTTAGTCAATCTTTATTTTGATATTACCAATCAAATTGAAAGCTATCTAATGTGTGTTTAAGTGTCTATTTTGCATATTAGAACATGTTTGATAGATTGGATTTCAAAGAAACTCAAAATCTCCCAAAGTATATAAGTCTACTTCTGAGTCGCAACCATTATGCAAGAATCATGATTACGACCACCAAATCGCGACCGCAATGAAGTTATCACGACCAAGATCTTCATAAGGCAATTAATTCAAAATTCATACAAAGTGAATCATAACCTCCTTTGCAACCGTAACTCTAAGTGCAATATTGGATTTGCGACTACGAAATAGTAATCGCGACTGTGACTTTCATATTGAATTCAAAAACTGCAACAGACATATAAAGAAGCTAGCTAATAAAAGCCACGTGTCACTAGCTATTGTGGAATCTAGAGATCGCGACTGCGAAAACGTATTTGCAACCATGAAATTTTAGTCGCACCCACAAAATGTTAGTAGCACCACAACTTTGGTCAAAATGCATATTTAAAGCAAGATTTTAAAGCAGTCATGAAATCATTAACTTCATACTATTTCTAATGGGAATTTCAAGAAGAAAATCATTTAAATACCTTCTTCAAACATCCTAACAATAAGAACAACATCTATTGAGAGCTAAATCTTTCCAATTTCAAATCTCATATCTTATTCTTTATTGTTATCATTTGATTGTTGTAAGAGCATTGATTGCTCAAGTTAGGTTGAGTGTTAGGCTTGAAAACACAAAGTATTGGGTTGAGAGTGAGCCATTAGAAAACTCTTATATAGGTTTGACTTTGAGCCTAAGGGAAACACTTAAAAGTGTTGTGTGTGAGCCATTGAAATACATTGTAAGTTTAGAGTGAGCTTGAAACTCCTTGTAAGTATCAATTAGTAGTAGAATACACAATTGAAATTGGGGAGTGGACATAAGGTTTGTTAATACTCGAACCACTATAAAATTGATTGTGCTCATTCTCTTTCCCTATCTTCTCTCTATCTAAATTTTTAATTTCCCACCAATTCAACCCCCCTTCTTAGTGCATTAGGGCAAACAATCATCATTCCATTACTTAGAGGCTCCCTTTTTTAGCAACTTGAAGATTAGACCACAAACATCAACCAGCTAAGATATGAACTAGCTAATGTATTGTAGTCGTCTAAGGAAACCCCTAATTTCTTTTCTTGCCTTGGGTGCTGGCATCTCTAAAATAGCTTTCGACTTCGCCAGATCCATTTCTATTCCTCTTTTACTAACCATGTACCCCAAAAATACTCTAGATGATGCTCTAGATATGCATTTGGTAGGATTTAGCTTGAGATTATATTGGCAGAGCCTAGAGAAAAATTGCCCCAAAGCATATAGGTGATCCTCTACTATTTCATACTTAATTACCATGTCATCCTTATGTATCATATTGTGAAAGATTGTGGTGGCCATTCTTTGATAAGTCACCCCTACATTCTTTAACCCAAAAGGCATAATCCGGTAGCAGTATATACCCCATTCAGTTACAAAAGCAGTTTTCTCTTTGTCAAAAGGATAAACCTAAATTTGGTTGTACCTAGCATATAAATTAGTTAAAGAAACTACTTCATACCCTGTCATGTGGTCTACTAACAAGTCAATATGGGGCAATGGAAAATCATCCTTGGGGCAAGCCTTGTTTAGGTCCCGATAATCTATACACTTCCTGACTTCTACATCTTTCTTCGGCACTGGAACTATGTTTGCTAACCAAGAAGGATAAGTAATTGGCTTGAGGAACCCATTGTCTAATTACTTGGTGACTAATGCGTATTCTACAAGTGTACAGATCGCATAAGCAATATAGTAGTGAATGAGTTATCATTCCACTAGAGACTTTGGGTAAGTACTAGCTCAAAATGTTGCTAATGTTTAGTGAATCAAATTGGTGTTGATGAAAATGATTATAATTATATTCAAACTAAATTAAAATATAAATTGAGTAAAATAACAATAAGGAAAAAGGAGATGAAATCATAAATAAAAGCCCATTTAGGTATTAAATCCCTATAGTCCCTAATTGTATATCATGAACTACACATCAATTAAATTCATTCCATAAATTGAATTGGCGTTTCACGAAATTAGATAAAAATCTCTCTTGAGTAATTAAATCACTATTTCCCAAAAGGAATGCAAGGAATCTCTTCTCAAGCAAACTCAATTAGGTCATGCTTCAGATTCAAGAAACTATCCACCAAAGGAGTCTTGTAAGCCTATCTCTAGTCCCCCAATCAACCCTCAATCTCTATGAGTGATCTATTCATATAAAGTTATCTCTAATCAATTATATGAAAACAATCCCCAACTAATAAGCATGCAATTATTAATTGGAATCTAAGCAATAATATTCATAAAGATAAAACAATCTCAAAGAATGATTTAATTGAATAAGAAGTAATTCAATCCACACAAAAGGTTCTAGGGTTCATCAACACCCGAATTGGAAATATTTAGTTCATATCACACATTGAAACTAAAGAAAGAATTAAAGAAATAAGAATTCTTAAACAATTCATAAATCAAGTGCCAAGAAATCCTATTCTTTGATCTCTGGTCTTCGATATCTTCTTCCTCTTCTTATTCCCTTGCTGATTCGCTCTGTTCTTTCATTCTCTCCTTTAAAACATTGTCAAATCTGATTTTATAGTTCTAAATTTTTTGACACGCACCACTGGACCCATGGCTGAAGTTCCAACTGTGGCAACGTGAATCAAAGAAAATGTATCCTCCTATGGGTGAAACCCCAGCTGTGCCTCCACTCGTGGGAGGCTATTGGATGATTTTCCTCTTTGCTCTTATCACACAGCTAGAATACTAGCGTAGCTCAACCCATGGCAACTCATAGTTCTCCAAAAAATCAACATTTTGGCGTGGATCATTCACCATCCTGGATCATATTCAGATCATGGCATCTTTTGACACTAGATTAACTAAAAGAACTATGAAAGCACTGAAACAAACATATTAAATTCAATTGGAGGCATAAAATACATTAAAAACAAAGGAAAAAATATAATGTTTTCAACACTTATTAGTGACTTCCTTTTTGATCTTTAAAGATAACTCAGGCTTTAGTCATTGCAGCTTCTGTTTGATGGGCTTTACATGTTCACAGGTAGGAATTTTATGAACTGCTATAGCCAGATCCAGACCAGTCATATCCTTAGGTTCCCAAGCGAAGCAATCTAAGAATTCTTGGATCATTTTTCTCAAGCCATCCTTGTCATGACATGATGATGCAATCAATGTGGTCTTTGGTTTTTCATTTATGCCAAAACTTATTGATTCTTTGACATTTTTTATTTCATTCAATGTTTCATTCAAATTGATTCAAAACATGGAATAAGAAAGGAAATGGGAAACACAAGATCATAAGAAGAAAACTCAATCTTTTTGTTATGAATAAAAGAGCCATTGTCCATCATTACATCAAAACTAAAAGAAAGACCAAAACGGTCGACTAAAGATTCAAACGAGGAAGTGGAATCAATAGACTCTGACTCTGATTTTGACTCAGACTCAAACTCAAACTCTAGCTCAGACTTTGACTGGCCACCCTCTCTTTTCTTCTCATAGTACTAGTTGTCAAGTTGGGTTTGAGTTGTTTGGATGAATTTGGTTAAATTAGTTACTTCTTCATCTTTTATCATGCAAACTTGCTCAAATAGAGCAATCTCCATACTATCCTCCCAATCTTGTTCCAACATAAAAATTGGCTCGTAGTCTTCTAAGGAAAGCCTGACATTAAAGAAGAGTTTAAAACCAAGGATTAGCTTCCTAATGATAGGACAGACCCAAGGATCTAGAAAACCACAATATAGAAAATTCTCGCCCTCTTTTACAAAGTACCCATTAAGTGTTTTGAAATAATCACGCATGGTCCAATCATATGACTCACCTTTCCTAAGGGCTACCATCTTTTCTTTGGACCTTTTCTCTTCCTCAGCCAGATCTTATTTTGCAGGTTTATAACTAAGACCAAATTATGGGTTAGCCATAAGTTATTCTTTGAACTGGCTTATTCCTTGCTGACTTTTGCCTAGTCTTAATCTAGGAAAATAATTCATTTTTCTCAACATGTTAGCCATAGCAATATTTCCATGAGGATCAAAATTAAAAGGCATAAGCTCTTTACCTCTTTCCTTTTCTATTGAATTGTACCATTTCAAAGGCAAAACCCGACAATGGCAAGGTGGGCAGCTCAAGCTATATCTCCAGAATTGGCACAGAACTTGGGACCTCACTTTTCCCATGTATATCCCCCTTAATAGTGATAATGGAGGAACCTTAAAGAAATTTTAGCTTTTGATGGAGGGAAGAGGGGATAGCTTTGGCTTAATGTATCTACGACCATCCAAGGAGGAGATTAAAGCATGCTGGTACATCAATCACTTGAAATGGGATAGGATAAATAACAGGTCCAATGATGACATTCAAGGTAGCCACACTTAAGACCTCCCTTTTTATGTTGTCATATGCCATTACAATATGGTCAGAAGGTGTGAAGTCCAAGGCCTCTAACCCTAAGTAGCTTGTTACTTTCAATGCATAGACATTCAAAGTAGACCCATTATCTACCAATACCATAGGAATTGTCCTCCCCTAAGTTAGGACTATTATGTATAAGGCATGGTTGTGATTTAACTCCCCTTTAGGTAAGTTATGGTCATTAAAAGAGATATAGGTAGCTTTTGTAGTACTGGTGAGAGAAGCCACTAATGTTTTAAGGGTGATATCTATAGGAGTTGGCATTGGTTCAACACCTTGTAAAAAGAGCTTGGTGATGAGGGTAAGATGATTGTATAAGGCTCCAGATAGATATGTTGGCTTGGGACTTTTTAGCTACTTAAGGATAGGATCTTCACTAGGTTCAATGCTTCCTCCCATTTTTTCAGCAGGGGGTGTGATAGGTTGGATAAGTGGCTGGCCATCTTATAGGGTAGGTGCTTGTTAGATCCTACCACTTCTGGTTATGGCATCAATTTCCTCTGTAAGGTTGCTTAAGTCCAAAAAATAACAATATTCAAAAGCTGACCAAATCAAAGAGATAGGATCAACTTCGAGATCAATGGTGGTGATGAAGTTAATTTGGTGGTTAAGGAGAGGGTTTATGGAAATGTTGGGTCTAAGATTAGGAGGTATGATGCCCCCACTGTCTATAAGATCTTGTATCTTATGCTTTAATGTTTGACACATCTCTATCTTGTGGCCATCCCCTTGATGATACTCATAATACTCATTAGGATTGTAGTTTACAAGAAGTGGATCAGGAGGAGCCCTTGGTTTTAATGGCTTAATCAACTTGACTTCTAAGGCTTTCTCATATACCACAGCCAAAGGAACCCCTAGTTTAGTAAAGGACCTTTTTTCCAATCTTAATGGCTGATGATGAGAAATGGTAGATGCCTCCCCTTCCTTCTTATTAGTTGAGGCAGTGACATTGGCTTGGTAGGGAGTGTTCTTCTTATATCTATTATTGGTCGTCTCATCTTTGATGTGGCTACTTTGGATCAAATCCTCTATTTTAGAGGCAGTAGCAATAAGGGCTTTAAAGCTTAGGAGGTATTAAGTGAGGAGATGATTTTTGTATATCGGCAAAAGGTTCTTCACAATTATATCAACCTGCTCTTGCTCAGTTAGTCAATTCACCATTTGGGCTGCTTTTTCTCTCCACCTCGTAAGGAATGAGGAGAAAGATTCCTTTAGGTTATGCTTAGTAGTTTCTAGATCTCTCCTTGTGACATCCACTTCAATGTTGTACTCATACTATTTGATAAATGTATTGCATATATCATCCCAAGTCCTCTTTTGACTTATGTCTAGGCTTAGAAACCATTTCACAGAAGTTCTAGTTAGGGATTATTGAAACAACTAGGCAAGGAGCTCATTATTAACCTCTAAAGGAGCCATTGCCCCCATATACATCTTTAAGTGAGTTTTAGGGCAAGTCATCCTATTGAATCTATCTAGCATTAGCATTTTGAACTTTGGCAGAATTCTGGCATTAGAAAAAAGAGCTAAGGAATTAGCATCAATCACATCATCATGCTTCTTAACGTTTTTAAGGGTTCCTTCAATAGCTTCAAACTTTTCCATTAAGACTTTAGTGTCTATATAGGAAAAAGATTCCTTTCCTTGAAAAGGATTCAAAGGAGAAGGACTGACAGAATGAGTGACATTTAGAATTTATGCAAACTGGGAGGTGATAGATGGTGGGGTAATATCTGGACTTAGGACAAAGGATGGAATAATATTTGGAATGCAAGGGGCATGAACTGTAACTTTTCCTTTATCAGTCAAATCAATAGGGACATTGGTGGAGGAAGACACCTTTGCAGCAGCTTGGGTAGGAAAGGTTTGGATTAATGCAAAATTTGAGTTAAGGCTAGCTCAATTCATCATAGCTTGAACTTCCTCTAAAATGGACTATCTCTGCTCTTTGAACTAGACTTGCTGAGCATCTAAAACAGCTTGAAAATTCGTCTCTTACCTTAAAAGAATATCTATTAAAAATGAATTCAATTAGGTTTCCTCTTCTAGATTAGTTGCATTCAAATCACTTTCTTTTGATCCACTTGTTCCCTTGGCCATCTCAGGTACCTTGCAATAAGTAAAAAGGTAGACAAATGAGTATAAGACCAAGGTAATGCAGCAGGCTGATAGACTTTTGGGCTAGCATTGGTGTTTAAGGATGGGTTTTTTAATGAGTCACAGGCTTAGTAAGCCCTCCACTTGTTTCAAGATTCTTAAATGATGAATGTATACATGAATAAAAAGTCATTTGATGAATATACAATAAGGCTTCTTCTATGGTACATATAACATAAGGTCTAAGTTCTAAGTCCATTACATGAAAGGGTCAACATGGCTTGGTTTGGATACCCGTCACACTAGAGCAGTGATATACCTAACCACATGTGAGTCAAGGAGCCTTGTATAGGTCCAACAGTATGTGCACACTCATTACACGCTTGAAAGGATTAAAAAATTCATTGTAGGATGGATGATTTTACTATCAGCGAATAGACCCAAAGAGGGTTACCCAGTTGATGCTACTTACTGTCCATTATTTTCCTAACACTAGGGTGAATGGCAAAGAGCCTGTACAAGTAATGCATACAAAATCACAATCATATTAAAAAGCCAAACTCTTTTTAGACCAATTAGCAGTCCACTTATTTTTCCTTTTAAAAGAAAGAGCTCCCCAGTGGAGTCACCAACTATGAGGCCTTCCCTGAGCATCGATCCGATTCACTAAAGGGAATCGAAATGCTCATTTGGGAAAGAACTCACAGGGAAGCCCTCAGGCTTATCTTTGATTGACTTGAAAATGGTTTTTAGAGTTGCCACCTTAATTTTATTTTGGGAAAATATGAAGAAAAAATCCATTTGACTCCCATTATTACCCAAAGGAAAAAATCACTAGCCTTAAAACCAAAGAGGATTCGGGTACTAGGTTTTTAGTTTAATAAAACATGTTTGGCCAAATAATATAAAAGTAACTTAAAATATATTTCATGAACGATTTAAAATGCATGGACAATTTATAATATGCATGATCATCCATTCCATATATTCAATAATAAATACAAATAATAGTCTAAAAGAAAGTTAACGTTACAAATGAAATCCCAAACATAGGGGATACCTCCTCTAGCCCTTATGTCACATCCCAAATTCAAAGATATGATAGTCCTAAAATATAAGGAGACATAACGTCACCCACACCCATAGAACCCACTCATGAACATACAATCATTGCCTAGGACCGTACCAAAACTTATGCATTAATTTAACTATACCACTTATAAGAAAACTTTAAGTTTCGGAAGAATAGTTAAAATATACTTTAAATACAGTTCATAAGAAAATAATATTTAGACTCTAAATAAAGTCACCAACGCATAATATTCCAAAAATAAAGTTCCCATCACAATAACTCTTAGAGCATCTAAAAACTCATCATAGTATAGCATAATAATAACTTTGATAAGGGAATTTCCCAAGCAGAGAAGGTTGCTTAAGCGATCACCTTGTCTCCTCATAATGCTCACTTGAAACCATATAAGGAAAATGGATGAGATAGATAATCCTAATGAGTAAATAATAAAACTTGCAAAATAACACATATCCCTTTATAAGGGTTTAAAGTTCATAAATCATGTTTTGCAAATGAGCAAGGTTTATAGAAATCAACTTGTAACTTGTAAACTTGTAAAGAGTGATGGCTTATTAACTCATTCACTCAAGGGAGAGGTGGCATCATACCAAATTCCAACTCCCAACTTGTAACTTGTAAAAAGTTGTGAAACTGATCAAGCTTCATAACTAGAATCATCATTTCTAGCTGAGGTGGATGCACAACCTAATGCAATCCAAGTGGCTAATAGTAAGGATCCAATGACTTTGCCAAATGGGCTAATTACAAGAGCAAGGACAAAGAAATTCAAAGATCCAATTCAAGGCTTGATGCAAGGCTTGTGGAACAATCTATCCACAATTGAAGATTGCAAAGAAGAGTCAAATATCAAATTAGGGATTCAAGATTCAAATTCAAATTTGATTAATTTGATTCAAGTGCTAGAAGACAAAACATGGAAGGTAAGTTTCAAGGATGGATTTTGAATGGGTCAATCAAATTAAATTCGAAATTCACTTTATAATTGGGCTAATTTTGTTAAATAAGCCCATATCTATCCTTTTTTGTTTCAAGTATTTTAATTAGTTATTTTGGGCTTTTTAGTTTTGTTTAAATTAAAGCCCAAACCTGAATTTTGTTTAGGAAGCTGAATTTTGATTATAAAGAATTTATGGTTTGAACCTAGCTAAGATGATATAAATACTTAGCTAATCTAAGAATATAACAGACTTGAATAATTTGAAATTAAGTTTTGTGAGAAATTTCTCAGCTTTTGGTTCTTGCTTAAATCAATATTTCAAACTTCCAAAGTTAATCACTTTGTTTTGTTCACAACATACCAAGGTTCTTTGACATAGATTCATCATTGGGTTGAGGTTTTCCTTGCAAACTTGATTGGCTTTTCGAGGGAGTCGCTTCCAAGCGTAAAGATATTTGGTCTCAAAATAGGTCGTTTGGGATTCATATCAATTTGGTATCAAAGCTTAGGCTCTAAATCAGGTTATATCCTTCCATTCGTTGTGTTTTCTATTTTCATTATCTTGTTTTCGTTAATTTTGTCTTTGTTTGTTGTTTTCTATTTTTGCCTATTTTCAGTTTTCTTTTGTTATTCCTTTGTCATTGTTTTTGTTAATCCTGTTTCCTTTTTATTTCAGGTCTAAAATTCAAAAAAAAAATCCAAAATTCTTTGTCCGTTCATTTCCTTGTCCTCCATCCTTTCGTATGTCTATTCCTTTTGTTCTTGTGTTTTCATTGGAAACCAATTCAATTCAGGAAGAAGGAAGAGAGGAATTCGTCCAAGCTTGACTTCAATTTTGGTTTTAGCTTCTTGTATTTGATCTATAATTTGTTTAGTTCTATTTTTTTATTTTCTTTTTAATTTATTGCTATAACTAAATTGAAAAAAAAAAAAGAAGAAAGAAAGAAATCGGATGGAAAGAAAAGAAAAGAAAAAAAAAAGGAAAGAATCTTAAAAATCGACCAAGGAAAGGAAAAGAAAAGAAAAAGGAAAGAATCTTGGCAAAATCATAAATTTTATATATATATATATATATATATATATATATATATATATATATATATATATATATATATATATGTAGTGTTTGTTTCTAATTCTAGAGTAGAACGGAAAAGGAAGATTGCTGAAATTCTAACCAAATCAAGATGAATCAAGAAGTTTGACCAAATCAAGCCTACCTTCCAAAACAAGCTAGGAATTGCTTCCAATTTCGGTTTGAGCTTCCTTTTTCCATCCTGATTTGTTCTAACTTTTCTTTTATTGTTTCCTTTTTTTTTTTTTCATTTGTAGTGTGTCCTTTGTTTTTCCTTTTCATTTCTTAACCTTAATTTTTTCCTTCATAGTTGCAATTTGGAAAATTCGAAATTTTTTTTCAGTGTTGAGAAAATCGTGTTCTTTGACCCTTTTGAGTACACCTTTCCAAGGGAAATGGGCCAACGATCAAATATCACAAGCCTAGACTGTGATGTCCATTGTTTTTTGGCCAAATTACATCATTTAGGCCTCGAAATTTGCATTTTTTGGTTTCTCAGTAAATTTCATTTTGTTATAACTTTCTGTAGAAAACTCCATTTTAAGTGCTGTCAATTACATTTTTCTCGTCTTGTTATCTATTTTATTTCTATTTAATTTTATAATTTTCCTAATTTATTGGCAAAATTCATGATTTGTATCTTTATTCCGTCCTTGTTAAAAATCATCTAGGGTTTTTGTTTTGTTTTAAATTTGTGTCAAATTTCACTTTTAAATCTTGGTTAAATTGTTGAGCAAAAAAGAAAAATTAATTTTGTGTCGTTTTGGAAATTGGCTCTTATAAGAACTAAAAGAGAGAATTGAGAGGTAAAAGGCAAGAGTGTGAGTTCATCTAGAGAAAAGCTTATTGGTTTGTGTGAAAAACAAACACGAGTGAACTTGAGTGATTTATTACTTGAGTGAAAACACATGGGGGAGTGAAGTGAGGTTATTTTGCTTTACTTTATTTATTTTTGCAAGTTCAAAAAAAAAGTCTAATAATCAAGATAATGATCAAGCCTTCAATATGCAAGCTATTCAACAAAGCTTCCAACATTTAAATGTTTGGTTGGATGGCATGATGGATGCCATAAAAAGATATAGTTCCAATCTTGATGAGTTGAAAAGAGCAAGCTCATAACAAACTCCACCTAGGACTTAGAGTGAAAATCATGAGTTCTCTTGCTTTTTAGTATTTTCCGATCATTACAGTAATATACAGAAATATGATTTAAATCAATATTTTTCATCTAAATACAACAAAAATCAATTCAAAACACAAATATGTGCAAATTGGCAACCCCTCTCCCCCCTTGTGTTTATGCATGAAGCTTCAAATTTTGAGTTTTAGGGTTTACCTTTGGAAAAATTCGCATAGAGAGGGTTGTGTTTTTAGTGGAAAAATCGATTTCTCTTTCAAGAATTCACCTAGGCCAAATTTAATCAATAGAAAATCAATAAATAAATAGCCTAAAATGATTTTATCATGATTAGTTTCATAAAAATCAAATAATATATCGATAGAAGAGAAAAAATTTACGAAAACGGTCGTAAAATCGCAAGGTTTGAAAGCACCTTGTGAATTTCAGTTGAGAGAATATTTTTTAGAGAATTTTCTGCAGAAAATATGATGAAAAATAGAATGGTGGCTGTCTAAACTCATGAGGGCTGAATTTTAGCTTAAATATTAGGGTTTTAGGTGAAATTTCCAAGTTTACCCTTAATGAGTTAGGTTAGGAGTGTTTTGGTGTAGTGGGCTTTTGGTGAGTTAGGCCTATTATTTAATTTATAGGCTGATTATAGATAACCAAAAATAAAATATTTTTCTTATTATTCTCATTGAAATTCCCCCCAAAATATTTATTTAAAAATACTCATAAAAATTATTTTATGCTTAAAAATCGCTTTATGCATGGAAATTCATTTTATGTGAAATAAATTATTTTATGCACATTCACTTCATATAAATCACTTATTCTATGATAATAATTCATATTATCCATATTATAACTCATCTAACATGCCACATACTCATCAATCACATAATACATGAATTTTCATAAAAGCACACATTTTGTCCTAATAGCTCTAAATTCAAGTAAGTTGTCATGAAAACTCCTAGGCTGGGTGTAGGTTGTTACATCAATACTTTGCATTTGCTTAACATTATGCTATCCTATCCTGTAACTACCCCGTGCACATATATCATTCACATATACTTGGAGTTGTACTTAGAAATGCACTCACCACTTGCACATAACATATTGACTTTTAAGTCTTGCACACTTTGCCTTCTTAGGCGCTCATGAATTCACATAATAGTTTATATGAAGACTTTCTTAAAGCCAAATACAATGAATTATAATCTTAATATCAACTTAATTTAACCTTCAACTTAACATACTTAATACTTTCTATATATATCAACTTAACAAGTAAACCTTAAAAGAGTCATACTTATCTCTTTTGGCCAAATCATACAGTCAATCTCATAGCCAATTTAAGGTCATTAATTCATAATTAACACATCATAAAGCCTAATTCACAAGTCACTTAATCATCTACACATATTAGTCAAACATGACAATTAGGGTTTTGGAAACCCTAGGTAGGCCAAAACACTGTAGGTGTTTCCTAAAGCTACTCCCTCAACCAACATACAATTAAATCATATATCATTCATATACACATATTAACAATTATAAAAATGAATTTTACAAAAATTATAGGCATTGGGATCAAAACCCAAATGTAGGCCGAATCACATAACCATGAAAAACCATGGATTTTCTTGCTTTTCCCTCTTTCCGATCATTACAGTAATATGTAAACATATGATTTAAACCAACATTTTCATATAAACATAACAAAAATCAGTTTAGGAATAAAAAAAACACAAACTGCCCCCTTCCACCCCTTATGTCCATATGCATGAAAATTCCAATTTATAGGTTTTAGGGTTCACCTTTGACGGATTTGCGAAGAAGGAGATACATTTACGATTGGAAATCAGTTTCTCCCTCAAAAACACAACCTAGGCCAAATTCAACATAAAGAAAATCAGTAAATATATAGCCCCATATGGATTATTTATTATTAGTTTCATAAAAATCAAAAAGTAGCTTAGAAGAAAAGGAAAACTTATGAAGAAGATCATAAAATTACAAGGTTTGGAGGCACCTTATGAATTTCAGTTGAGAGAGAATTTTTGAGAGCAAATTCTACAAAAATATAATGAATAATAGAATGGAGGCTACCTGAACACAAGCAGGCCAAATATTAGGTTAATTTTAGGATTTTGGTGCAAAATTACAAGTTTAGCATTAATGAGCTAGGTTATGAGTGTTTTGGTATATTGGGCTTTCAATGAGTTGGGCTTTTAATCTAATTTATGAGCTAATTATGAATAATTAAAAAATAAAATATTTTTTTCTTATTTTTATTAAAATCCCGCAAAAAATATTTAATTTAAAACATTGTAAAAATGTTCATAAAAATTATTTTATGCTTGAAAATCGCTTTGTGCATGAAAGTTTACTTTATATGCAATAAATCATTTTATGCTTTTGCACTTTACATAAATCATGTATTTCATATCTAAAATTCATATTATGCATATTAGAACTAGTCTAGTATGCCACTTGCTCATAACTCACATAGCACATGAAATTTCATGAAAGCCTACACTTTGTCAAAATAGCTCTAAATCAAGCAATTTGTCACGAAACTCATAGGGAGAGTGTGGGTTGTTACAGGAGATCATTTCTAGGTTCCAAAGAACCTTAGTATGTTCCTTTTCACTAGCAGTTAACTCCCTAAGGTTGCCAACTAAGGAAGGACTTGTAATGCAATCTTTAAGGAGATTGCCTTAGCCATTTTCATAAGAGATGATGAAGAATTTTTGCTTCCAATTCTTTAAGGAAGAAGGCAAAGTGAAGATCTTCCTTTTGCTTTGAAGGTTGAAGTGGTCAAAGCCCTTCTTTAGTACAAGGCGATAAATCTCCTTAACCTCCCTACTAGAAATTTCGAACCCATGGATTTGCCCTAAAATCCTAAAGCCAACTAGGATTTTCCAGCAGTTTAGGTGAAACTAACAGATGGGGATATTATGTTCTCAGAGTATGTTAATGTATAAAGAGGGAAGAGGGGATCAAGGGCTAGAATCTAGATCCTCCATATAAAGCATTTGATCCTTATCCGTTAATTTTTTATTTGCCACTGTTCCTGGGTTCAATAAATGGATTTGGTAGTTTGCAGGAAAGCGCCCTGTTTTCTCCTAGGTGATCTTCTATTAGCCACAGGTAAATTTCTCTATTCCTTGGAGGGGTTTGGGGTTTTAAGGCAATCTATGGGAAGGCTAGAAATAGTCATGGTAGGAGTAAGGCGAGTGACGATGAGAGTGGAATTAGTGGAGGTACCAATTGAAGTTGGTTTAGATTTATTTCTGGATTAGTTCCTTGTCCTAATGATTTTGCAAGAATAGAAGAAGTTAGAATGATTGGATAAAGTACCCTTACTATCTTTCTCATCCATAGAAAGGTGATAATTTTGGTTGTCCTCAAGATCGCTCATTTTAAAGAAAAAATTTATAAGAAAAAAAGAGTAAGAACAACTTACTAGCAGATGAAATGAAAGCAACGTATGACGAGCTAGCAGCTACCTAGAAAAGAAAATAAAAGAAATGCAAAAAAAGTGTTTTGAGTAAGTAAAATTGTAAATAAGAGGAGGAGGAATTTTGAAAGAGAATGAGTGGAGAATAACAACAAAAGGATGCAAATATGAAGGAAAAATCCTAAGGCTAGAAAAGAAGGCCCAATTTATAAGGGAGGAATGTGAATCAAAGGGTTCGGTTGTGGCTGGACAATGACACATGCTATATAAGTAACAATAAGTTTAAAATTTAAAATCATAAAAGAAGCAGCAAGGACACATCACTAGGAAAGTGAAAAGGTCATGATGCTTCAATTACTTTAGGTCGTGTCTGGTAGATCGCTATTATAAGGCAAACTGTCGATAAACCAAGCAATTTATTTCAAGTTTTTGACTTAAAAACTAGTGGGGGACAAGTGTTACGCTCCTGTCTAAAATGATCTTGCTAGGGCTAAAACCACATATTGCCTAAAAAGGGCCATACTACCATTTAGATACCATATCCAATAGGGATTTCACTTCCATCTCCAAACATAACATGAAATTCAGATACAACTCAAATGACTAAGTGTGACTTCTACTCTAATTCTGACACTACTATGACCCTAAGAAGAACTCAAACTACTTGAAGTCCTAATATATATAGCTTGCATTTCTCCACTATGGAGGTAACATGAATTTTTCTCTCTAGAGATTCTAGTTCTCCTTATTAATCACCCTTTACTGACTTAAGCATTGAAGTGATCCCCCAAGCACATCGCCTGGACCCCTCTAACTTTCTATCTTGTAGGCTCCTTGGATCTGGAACTTGCATACTCGATATCGAGCTTCAACTCTAGTGTATTAGTTATTTTATTTAATTTTGTAATTATTATAACTCTTAATTTTTATTAAGCTTTTATTGATCTAAATTGGATATCAAATTTAGTTAATCTCTATTTTGATCTTGACAATCAAATTGAATGACACTAATAGTTTCACTAAGTGTATTTTTGCATGAAAAATGACTTAAAAATGTTTAGGAATCATAAACCTAGAAAATTCCCTAAGTGTTGTGACAAACTTGTAAGTTGCAACCGCAATATGGATAACATGCCTGTAATCAGCAAGTCACCACTGAAACAAAGAAGTCATGACTGCTATTTAATTAAAACCAAAAAACTTGAAAAATTCATGGAGACATAGTAGCTTTCACAATTGGAACCACAAAAAGCAAATTACAACCGTGATTTAAGCATTGCCCCGATATTCATAAGGCAGATGACTATTCCAATTAATTCATGATCAACTTATGAAAACCTGCCATGTGTCATTGTCCATTTAAGATCTTTAAAGATTGTGACCGCATTTCAACAGTCTCTATCGTGAAATATAGATAGCGACCATGAATTAAGAATCCGCTATTGCAATTCAACTTTGATAATGCATTTAATATAGATTTTCTAGCTGTTATGGAGAGATTTGGGCATGATCATTTTGCAATAACCACTTGAAGGAAGGAATCTATAAATACTCCCTCTAAAGGCCTTAAATGAAGTTTAACAACATTTTTTTATAGCCAAACTCTTGCAATTTATTTCTTGAGCCTTATCCATTAATTTTATATACTCTGTGTTTATTGTAAGAAATTTTATTGCTCAAGAGTTGTGCCTTGTAAAACACTTGATAGGTTGAGAGTAAGCCTAGGAAAACTCTTGTTTAGATTTGAGTGTGAGGGGGAAATACCCAATTCAGGGCCTAAACTTTAGATAAAAATTCAATTTGAGCCAAACGACAGTTATATGGATCCACTAAATTAGGAGTGGGGTTCATTTTATGTTTTTAATAGCAAAAAATTCAAATTTATTTGTTAATAATTAAAATTATTAAAATTAAAAAAAAATAAACCCAAATATGAGTTTCAAAAAGAAACCTAGATTTGGGTTCAGAAGATCAGTAAGGATAGCATTCAACCTAATGAGAATCCAATAGCCTTGCAAGAAGTATACAAAGATATGCACAAAAAAGGAATTCAAGAAGTCCCTTCAAAATGATGAGGAGTCATAGGTGTGACAAGACCAGGGTGAGGTGCACACAACAGGTTGGGCTGCCTATGCTTTCCATTTTTTAATTTAATTATTCTACTTTAGTTTTTTTTATGTTTTTAGGCCACTATCAATATGATAAAAGCCCATGTTCATTTAAATTAAGTTTGCTTATGTGATTAGTAAGTTTTGGGCCTATTTATGTTAGGTTTAAAGCCTAAAATTAGTTTAGAATTATGTCTTGTTTAGAAGTCAGTTTCTTTTTGTTAGCTAAGCCTAGATTAGGGTTTATGTAACACTATATATACTTAGCTATTCTATCAATAAGGATAGATGTTGACTTTCCCCAAAATTAAGCTTTAAGCTTGTAAGAGTTTTCTCAAATTTGGTTTCTAGGATTAGAATCAAAACCCAGACTTTCAAAGCTAATTACTTTGCTTGTTCATACCAAGGTTCCTTAACATAGGTTCATCATTGAGTTGAGGTTTTTCCTTGCAAACTTAATTTGGCTTTCTAAGGGAGTTGCTTCTAAGCATAAAGATATTAAATCTTAAAGCAAGTCATTTGCGGTTTGTATCAGTTTGGTATCAATGCTTAGGCTCTAAATTAGGTTATATCCTTTTATTTCATTTGTGTTTTTCCCATTTTCATTAATTGTTTTTGTTTTTGTCTATTTTCATTTTCATTACAATTCCTTTGTGTTCTTTTTTGTTAATTTTGTTTCCTTGTGTTTTCAGGTCTAAAATTCAAAAATAAAAAAAAATCGAAATTCATCTATCCATTCTATTGGTTCTCTGTCTTCTATCCATTTGTATTTATATTCCTTTCGTTCTTTGTGTTTTCGTTGGAAGGTCATACTTGTTACAATCATTCAAATCCAAAAAGTTAAGAATGAAGGGATTAGCTCCTAAATTGTCAAGTTCAATTCAGTTTGGATTCTTGTATTGATTTTCATTTTGTTGTTAAATTTTTCATTTCAATTTCTCTCTATGGTATCATCTTCAAAGTCATTATTGGATTCAGAATCTTCATCATCTTGCCTTTTGTGGACTCTTCTCCTAGGTGGAGTTTATTGTGAGCTTGCTCTTTTCAACTCATTAAGCTCAGAACTATATCTTTCCATGGTGTCCATCATGCCATCCAACCAAACATTCAACCATTGGAAGCTTTGTTGAATAGCTTACATATTGAAGGCTTGATCATTTTCTTAATTATTATTCATTTTTTTTAAACCTTAAAAAAAATAAGGTAAGTAAAAAAATAATCTCACTTCACTCCCTCATGTGTTTCACTCAAGTGATAAATCACTCAAGTTCACTCGTGTTTATTTTCATACAAATCAATAGGCTTTTCTCTAGATAAACTCACACTCTTGCCTTTTACCTCTCAATCCTCTTTTATAGTTCTTACAAGAGCCAATTTCCAAACTACACAAATTAGTTAATTATTTTTTTTTTGAATTGCTCACAAATAACTAAGATTTAGAAATGAAATGTGACATCCACTATTTTTCGGGCAAATTCCATCGTTTAGGCCTTGAAATTTACATTTTTGGGTTTTTCGATAATTTCATTTCATTATAACTTTCTATAGAAAACTCTATTTTGAGTACTGTCAGTTGCATTCTTTTTTTTTCTTGTTATCTATTTTATTTTTGTTAAATTTTATAATTTTTCCAATTTTTTGGCAAAATTCATGTTTGGTGTCTTCATCTCGTCATTGTCGAAATCATCTAGGGTTATTGTTTTAGGTATTCTCATTTTTGTTTTGCCTTAAAATTATGTCAAATTTCATTTCTAAATCTTGGTTATTTGTGACCAATTCAAAAAAAATATTTAATTAATTTGAGTAGTTTGGAAATTGGCTCTTGTAAGAACTATAAAAGAGGATTAAGAGGTAAAAGGCAAGAGTGTGAGTTTATCTAGAGAAAAGCCTACTGATTTGTATGAAAATAAACATGAGTGAACTTGAGTGATTTATTACTTGAGTGAAACACATGAAGGGTTGAAGTGAGGTTTTTTTTTTTACTCACCTCATTTTTTTCAGGTTTAAAAAAAATGAACAATAATTAAGAAAATGATCAAGCCTTCAATATGCAAGCTATTCAACAAAGCTTCTAACGGTTGAATGTTCGATTGGATGGCATGATCGACACCATGGAAAGATATAGTTCTGATCTTGATGAGTTGAAAAGAGCAAGCTCACAATAAACTTCACCTAGGAGAAGAGTCCACAGAAGGCAAGATGATGAAGATTCTGAACCTAATAATGACTTTAAAGATGATACCACAGAGAGAAGAGGAAACAGAAAGGACACGAGGGAAAGAAGGTAAGAAGGTTATGGGGGTATCAAGTTAACAATTCCTCATTTCAAAGGTAAAAATGATCCAGAAGTATACCTTGATTAGGAAAAGAAGATGAAGCTAGTGTTTGATTGTCATGAATACTTTAGAACAAAACAATTGAGGCTAGTCGTGGTTGCATTTGAAGATTATGCCATTACTTGGTGAGGTGACACTACGTAGAGAAGAAAAAGGAATCAAGAAAGACCCATTGAGGAATGGGAAGATCTTAAAGCTTTAATGAGAAGGTGATTTATCCCTACCCACTATTATAAGGAATCGCACAACAAATTACAAAGCCTTACTCAAAGGTCTAGAAGAGTGGAAGATTACTACAAAGAGATGGAAGTTGCTATGATTCGAGCAAACATTAATGAAGATAGAGAGGCCACTATGGCTCAATTTCTACATAGACTGAATCAAGACATTGCTAATGTTGTTGAATTACATCGTTATATGGAGCTTGAGGATATATTACATATGGCAATCAAGGTTGAGAGGCAACTTCGATATAAAGGCAATAATCGAAGTTCATCTTCTTCAGATTCATCCAAGCCCTATAAATCAAGTTAGAAGGAAGATATGGGGACTGATTCCAAGTCCAAATTTGATTCAAGAAAGGGACAAACTGCACCAATGTCAAAGGAGAGGGAGAAAGGTAAATCTGAAACTTCAAACCATTCTTGTGATATTAAATGCTTTAAGTGTTTGAGTTTAGGTCATGTAGCTTCCTAATGCCTTAATAAAAGGGTGATGATTACATTCTATGAAGGGCTCTTTTTTGAAAGTGACAAGGATGATGACAATGACAGAATGCCCTCTTTAGAAGACGTAAGTGATCAAGAAAATAGTGGAGATGAAATCATAGTTTTGCCAGAATAAGGAGAGTTATTGATCACAAGGAGGGTTTTGAGTTCACAAGTTCAAGTAGAAGATAACTAGCAAAAGGAAAACCTGTTCTACACGAGGTGCCTTATTCAAGAAAAAGTTTATAATTTAATCATTGATAGAGGTAGTTGTATTAATATGGCTAGTTATAGTCTTGTTGAGAAGCTTAAATTACCAACTTTGAAACATCCTAACCCTTATCATTTGAAGTAGTTTAATGAGAGTGTTGGTCTTATGGTTACCAAATAAGTCTTAGTTGCCTTTTCTATAGATAGGTACAAAGATGAAGTCCTTTGTGATACTGTGCCTATGCACTGGTCACATTCTTTTGAGAAGGCCTTCGCAGTTTGATAAAAGGACCATGCATTATGGGTTTACAAATCGATACACTTTTGATAAGGATGGCAAAAACATTACTCTTGTACCTCTTTCTCCTGTAGAAATATTTGAGGATGAGTTAAAAAGAAAAGAGAGTGATGAGTTGAAACAAAAAAAAAAATAATGAATGTACAAATTTGAAAAGAAGAAAGAGAGAAGAATTAAGTCAAGAAAAAGAAAAAGGAGTGTGTAATTGAAAACGAAAAGAGGGTGTTATTCACTAACAAATTTTCTTTATCTTCCTCTAGTTTTCTTGTTTTTCTTTTTCGAGATTTCAAAGAAAGATTGTCATGGAGAAAACATGATGGTGATTCTATATTAAATGCAATCCTAGTAACAAAGAAGGATGGAGGAAAGATCAGAATTATGAATGGAAAGATTTGCAATCATGTGCTACAAATTCTTATCTATAGACAAAGAGCTTTATGTTTTGGAGGTGTAATCTACAAGTTGCAATTCCAAGATAGATGTTATGTTACTTCTACAATTTTTATTTCAAATCTTTGTCTCCTCAATGGAAGTATAGATTCGAGGTCGAATCCTTTTAAGGAGGGAGGGAATGATGGGAATCCAATAGCCTTGCAAGAAATATACAAAGATATGCACAAAAAAGGAATTCAAGAAGTTCCTTCAAAATGACGAGGCATCGCAAGCGCAACAAGGCTAGGGAAAGCTTCACATAATGGGCTGGGCTACTTATGCTTTCTATTTTCCAATTTAATTATTTTACTTTAGTTTTTTTTTTTTTTTTTTTTTGATGTTTTTGGGCCACTATCAATATGATATAAGCCCATGTTCATTTAAATTCAGTTTGCTTATGTGATTAGTAAGTTTTAGGCCTATTTATATTAGGTTTAAAGCCTAAAATGAGTTTAGAATTATGTCTTGTTTATAAGTCAGATTCTTCTTGTTAGCTAAGTCTAAATTAGGGTTTATGTAACACTATATATACTTAGCTATTCTATCAATAAAGGACAGATGTTGACTTTCCCCAAAATTAAGCTTTAAGCTTGTGAGAGTTTTCTCAAATTCGGTTTTTAGGATTAGAATCAAAACCCAGACTTGTTGTATAGGTATAGGTATAGTAGAAATACCCAATTGAGATTAGAGAGTGGAAATAGACTTGATTACACCTGAACTATTATAAATTTCTCATATTCTTCCTTCTCTACCTCTTAACTATCGAACAAAAATTTTAATTTATCACTAATTTAACTTTTTTCTTGGTGCATGAGTGGCAACAGTTTTATTCAAAATATTTTGAGAGGAAATATACTCCACTTCTGAATATAATCTCCTTAGCTGATTTGTTACTTATTATTAATAATATTATTATTATTTACGGTCATAATGTAATGAATGAATGAAAATGAACCACCCGATCACCCTGGAAAAGGAAATGAATAGGCTTGGTCCAATTTGTTTCTAGGCCATGGACTAATGGCATGTTTGAATGGGCTGAGATGCCATGAAAGCCCCCATTTGAACAAAAGTTCCAATATTTATAGCCTAGGAACCCTAATTTTTTCTCCGTCAAACGGCACAAATTCAAGTTTTTAAAGAATGAGACTCCATATATATATATATATATATAAAATAGCCATTTAGCTACACTCCAACAACAGAATTATATATGTAGGTGTAAAAAAATATCAATATTTTTACAATGGACATAACAATAGACATATTCATATCAAAATTTTAAAATAATAATCAGAGATTAATTTATTATATATATATATATATATATATATATATATATATATATATATATAAACTACACCAAGTATGGCTAAACATTTAAATATAATTGTAATTTTTTAAAAAGGTTTCAAGGTTTTTCATTTATTATCAAAGAATAATATCTAAAATGTGAAAGTTAACTATTGGATTTGTAATAATATGCCGATAAAATATAGAATTAAATAGGATCACTTATCTTTTAATAAAACTACAAATTGTGTTGATTTTTTAATATTAAATCCAATGCAAATCACTAAAAATGCATCTTTTTCAACCCAATTTACTATCCTGTGATTATTGTTCTTTCCTTTGTATTGGTGTGTCTTTTCATTATTCTACTTTACCTGGAATACATGTAAAAATCTTTGTAGGTAACTCTCTTACAGTTACCAAAGCATATATTATTATGTTAATTATTTTTATTTGAACCATTACGAGTTTTCAAGTCGAGCATAAAAATAACCGAAATTGCTTAAGACAGTAATTATTATTATTATTATTATTTTGATATTGGAGAAAAGAATACTTTACAGAAATATAGTAAATCACGCAATAAGAATAATTTTCCCTTTTAATATCTCTTACCAACAGAAAAGATATGTCAAAAGCAAGTGGCAAACCTGTTAATAAATAATGAGAACAACGTGTAGTTAGCATTCAGTTCATTCAAAATTATCCAAAACTAACATGTTTATGACAAAATTAAATCATGTTTATGAGTTGAATTTTATTTTAAAAAAAGGTCAAATTTTTTATAAATCTAATCTACCTGATTCATATATATATATTTTTTAACCAAGTTAAGGTTCAAAATTAAATCCACCAGACAAATCAAAACCCCATAAAAAGAAACCAAAAAAGTTTCCTGTTCTTGCCATTTTTATGCATCACATATTTTACTTATTAATGACAGCCACTTGCTTTTTATTCATCATCTTCTTTGAGGATGTTTTGTTCAGTTGTGACAGTACTGAATATTTATTTGATGTGGATGTTACTCTGTAGCCCACATATACATACATACGCGGTCCACAACCACAACAATACAGAGTTAGCATTGTACAGTTAAGACTGTAATTAAGAAAATTACATCTATAATTTTTCTTTTAATTTTATTTTCTAAATAGTTTAATTACTAAAAAATAAAAATTTAGCATCCTCTTCAATATTAGTTTTATTTTTAATATTTAACATATTAATGACTTAATAATTTTGTTGTCATTTACAATGTTATCTCTTACTATCAGAGATGTGCACAATTCGATTTGGCTTGGTTATTAAAAAAAAACTCAATCGAATCAAAATTTTTAATTTTTAAAATTGAAAAACTAGAACTAAATTGAAATAAATAAAAAATTATATTAAACTGAACTGAAAATTCAGTATAATATAATATAATTTTTCAATTCTTTTGAGACAATCAGTTCAAACCAGTTCTCGGTTCCTACAAAAAATTAGCTTGTAATTTTTTTTTTTACAATTTTAAAGCTAAAAAATTATATTATCTCAAAAAGTTATATATATATATATATATATATATATATATATATATTACAATATTACACTAATTTTTTTTAAACTAAAACAATAATAAATTGATTATACAAAAACTAATAAAGTCAATAAAATAATTTCATTCTCCTTCATATTCAAATTAATATTAATTCAATTATGTTTATATTTTATTAATATAACTTTATATATAATTCTTTTTATTGTATTATCTACACTTCATGATTCTATTTTTGCAAAAATTAAAAGAACAAATAATTAAACAAATATTACAACATAAATCTAAGCAAAAATAATAAACAAAATAATTACAGGCCCATTTAGCTATTAAATTACATTTTAATCTCCAAATAATAAATATAACTACAATCTAGTCCCTAGCAAATTACACAAAAAGCCCAAGATTACATAATTTTTAAATATAAGCCATCTTCCTTCCTTACTCCAAGGGCTACATTCACTGATCTGTCACCATGTATTTGATTTTCCACAAAAATGTTTTCATCTCCTAAAAACATAGGAAATAAAAAATAAATGAATTAATACAACCATCAATATATATAAATTAATAAAACTTGAAAAATCAATTAATATTTGGATCTAACTTCAATCTAGATTAACCCATCCAAATCGAGCATCTAAACCAACCAGATCGAGCTTCTAAACCAACTAAATCACTGATCTAACACTACAACAGAAACCAACAAACACAAAATTCAAATCATAAATCCTTACATGGTCGATTCTAACCAATAAATCACCAAGAAACAAGATGGAAATGAAACCCATGGATTTACAGTAGAGGAATCAAACAACAACAACATAAATAGTTAAAACCAAACACAAAATACTATCAAGAAATAAACAAATAACTGAAATAACAACCAATTTTAAAGACAAATATTTGAAACCAAATGAAAATCAAGAAAAACAGAAAAGAAAACTTAACTTTCAGAACCAAAAGTGCTGATCTCCCTCATGCGTCGCTCCTTACAAACTGACCTCTAATTTGTACAAGCAAGGAAGGAGAAGGAGGGTTCAAATTGAGAGAGGAAGTTGTCGGTGAAGGTGAGTCTATGGGTGAGTTGTTGGCGTAAGTAAAACAGATGTTGAAAACAAAGTGAAGGAGAAGAAAATGTGAGAATGAAGGTAAAAGTAAACAGAAGAAAAGGAAGAAACGTAGAGAATGGAGAGAGGGGGCACTCTCTTTCTTAGATGTTAGGGTTTATAAGATTTATAGTTGGTACAAGATGAGGGAAAAGACAAAAATGTCCTCAGCAATTAGGATTTTATAATGTTTTCTAAACCCATTTCAGTACTTTTCCTTTTAAATGATAAATTTAATAAAAAAATATTAAAGTCTTATTTTATTTATTTTAAAAAGATATAAGAATTAAAATTTTTGCATAAATAAATTCACAAAATATATACATTAAAAGTTTTCCTTTTTGTAAAATTATATTTATTACTATTTTTATATTTTTTGACAAATTTTTCTTAAAACTCAAAAATATATTTAATACTATTTTTATATTTTTTGACAAGTTTTATACAAATTTTTATATCTTATATTTTTATTTTTTTAAAAAAATAATTAAAATTGTTTCAATAAAATATGGTGTCCAATATATATATATATATATATATATATATATATATATATATATATATATATATATATATATATATATATATATATATATTAAAATTCGGTTCGGTACTAGTACTTTCAGTATGGTTTAGTTCGGTATAATTTTTAGTTCAGATATTAGCTAAAAACTAGTACCGTACCAAATTAAAATTTTTAGTACAGTTCTCATTCTAAGTCTAAAACTTTTTATAGTGGTTTGATATTTCGGATCGATTTAGTATTCTTGAGCACCGTGCTTAGCCGTACCGATAATGACATTCAACCAATTGAGTCTAAAATGTGCTAACGCTATTATTTTATGAACATATATACAAAGCAAATATTGAAATTGAAAAAGGCATTAAAGTTTGAGAATTATTTTTATTAAATAAGCCTTATATATATATTTGGCTGTTCACTTATCAACGATGAAGTTAGAAAATTTTTACGAAAGGCTAAATTTCTTAAATCATAATTTATATTAAGGTGGTATATATAATTAAACCAACTTATATATATTTAAAGAAAAATTTCACCTAAAATAAATGGTTCAAATACAATATATGAACAAAATTTTATAATTTTATACTTAAAAATTTTTTTATTTAGAGATTACGAGGTCATGACCACTCTTGATCCCCTAATTCCATCATTGCTTATGGGTTTGCAAAATAACTACCAATACCAAATTCTAAATTGAAATTCTGGCTTTTAGGGTTATGAATTTGGATCGGGTTGTATTTTTAGTTTTCTCGGGTTAAACTAAAGTCCAATATACAAGATTTTGTTGGCTGTTGCAAAGCTTTCTCAGCGACTAACCCACAATGGTGAGAGAGATTGGATAGGGCAGAAATTCACCCTATGTTTGAAATGAAGAAAAATAAGGGAAAAATAAATGAAGAAAATAACTTTACCTTATTTAGATACGGAAAGAAAATAAAGGAAAAAAGGAAAATAAAACTTATTTAACTTCAAATATTTTCTCCCCAAAATAGAGAGAAAGTAGAGAGAGAAAGAAAAATTGTTATAACAAAATACAATTCAAATCCAAATTTAAATACAAGAGATGAAAGACTAAAATAATAAGGATAAATTACTATTTAGTCCTTCAATTTTGACCTGATTTACACTAAGGTCCCTTTATTTTGAGAAACTAACAAATACATCCCTATATTTGTATTCCGTTTGACTTTTAGATCCTTCCATTAATTTTTCATTAAATATTTATGAAAAGAAACTATAAAAATCTAGTCATTTACTGACGAAAATTCTGTCAATAAACATAAAAAATTCATCAGTAAATGTATTAACTAATGGATTAAGAACGGAAAAAATCTATCGGTAAATCGATGGTCAGTAATAGGTCAGCGATGGATAAAGTAATCCATTGTTAAATTTAACGACGGAAATTAGTTAGTATATCTTTGTAAAATAGTCAGTAATTTCATTTGAAAAAGGTCCTAAATAATCATAGTCTCTCACTAATATGTCAGTAATTATAAATATCCGTCAGTCATCATTCAGTAATCTGTCATTAAAATATAATTAAATAATGTTATCGGTCAGTAATCTATTAGTAAATTACAGTTAAAAATAATATTTTAACAAAATAGTCAGTAATCTGTCAGTAAATTATGTTAAAAAATAATATTTTAAGAAAAACGGTCAGTAATCCATCAGTAAATTGTTTTAAAAAATAAATTAATAACATGGACAGTCAATAATCTATTAGTAAAGTATAGAAAAATATTTTTTTTATAATTACATTTGGTCAATGATCCATCAGTAAATTGGACAGAATATTTTTTTAAAATATATAAAATATTTAATAAATTAATTTTATAAAATATATATTAATTAAAAATTATAAATAATTATATAATATAAATATCAAAATTAAGTATTATATAATGTAATATTATTTACAAAAAATATAATATATTGTAAACCCTATAAATATTACAAATAACTAAACTAAAAAAAGAAAAAAAAACTAGTCGTGCTCCTTGGCATCATCATCCTCCTTGTCCTTCTCATCGTAGCCCTCCTGATGGTATTGGCCATGCTCTAGATATATTATATATGCATCAGCAACATCTCTAGCTAAAGTGTGTTGAGAAGTAGTACAAGTTGGTGGCAGAACAGGTGGAGAAGCAACACCACCAGCAAAGTACCGTGAGAAGAACTATTGCAAATGCAGCTTAACTTGTTGGCGATCTTGCTCCTAAACTATCTGTTATATCTCCTGCCACATCTTTTCCCGCATCTGAGTTACTCGCTTATCAATCTCCTACTATATATGTTTAGCTGTAGGCAGTGGTGGCAGTGGTGGAGTTGAGGAAGAATTGGCTCCTAGATGTTTAAATGAGCAAGCCATCAAACCCATCCTGTAGACTCGTCCCTTCTCCCGGCTCCCAATAACTATGAACTATGATTCAAACTCATCTACTTGAGGTGGCTCAATGGATTCGGGAGCTAGTTATGACATCTACTCGTAGAGATTTCTAAGATTCTCCTTTTTTTTTTTTTTATATAATATTAGTTAGTATTTAAATTTTTTAATTTACTTTGATAAGAAAATTGGTAATTAAAACTTATATGAATCCGCTAGGAGTGCTAGTTGACAAAGGTCTGTCGGTCTTCCTTTCTCGTATGGATGTGCACGAAGACCTCCTCCTGACTAAGATCATTTCTCTGTTAAAAATTAAAAGTATGAAACTAAAATTAGTAAATAAAAAATTTATGAAATTAATAAATTAAAAAAAGTAAATGAATTTTTAAAGTACATACCAAAATTAGATTACAACTTAATTACTTATTATAATAAAAATTGACATCTTACTAATTTTCTAGCATGCTCACCCACAGAGACAGACCCTCTAGTATACTTAGACAGTCCACTTACTAGACTGCCTTTATCTGACTTTCTATTCAGGGATGCCTTTTGGGAGAGCTGCTTATGCTTGAAAGAATCCTAGTGTTTCTTCCAAGCATCCCAGGTCTCTCGAGGGATCCACATCACTTTCTTTTCTTTCCTCTTGACGTCTTAGAGAAAGTTCTTGTACTGAATTATAGCCTTGTCAAGGAAGGTTGTCTTCACCATGGTTTATATAGCCAAGTTCCAGTAGTAGTGCTTTTACAAAAAAATAATAAAAAATAAAAAAATAAAAAAATAAAAATAAAAATGAAACAAAAACAAAAATACAAGATAGTATATAGATAATAATTAATAAATAAAATTCAAAATTAATTTATTAAGAGTATGTATCTATTTAATATATACTACTAATAAATTATTATATTTCATTATATATTATTACAGTTTATTATACTTATTATGTTATTATATAGTACTATATACAACATATATTTTATTAGGTATTATTATTATATTTATTATTTTATCTATTTATTATTCTATATTTTAGGAATTTTTAGAATATATACATATATATATATATATATATATATATATATATATATATATATATATATATATATATATATATATATATATATATATATATATATATATATATATATATATATATATATATATATATATATATATATATATATATATATATATATATATATATATATATATATATTTATACATATATATGTAATATTGAATTCTATATAATTTTTCACCTTAAAATATATTGTCCAAAAGCGACCCACAAATATACAAGGCAATTGTAGTATATTGAAAACACCTAAGGTCGTATCTCTCAATGAATTGCAAATGGAAATCATTTGTTCCTTTTTGAAGAAAATTAAATGTAAAAAGGTTTGTTTGATTTGAATTTGAAAAGAAATAATCGCAAAATAGGAAATTAAAAGAAAATGTTGATTAAAATGCAATGGAATTAAATGTAATGAATGAAGGATGCCTAGGGTTTGTATTTAGTTCATCAATCCTTTATGTTCATGAATATACCCCATTGATTATGCTAAAGTCTTAGTTTCTAACAATTCAAAGGATAAAAATCAATCTATTAGCAATCGCATTCATAGAAATCATTCTATCAAATCATGTATCAAAAACTAAATCCTAATCTTAAAACTTATATTTCTAATTCATTTTAAGATCCTAAAGGAATGAAATCCATAATGGAACTTCAACTCTCATTCCTTCGTTCAAAACCTAGGTCAAACAATTGGTAGCTAAGCAATTGTTCAATACCAATCAATCAATTCAATTAAGAAAAACAAAAATAATCAAATGGGATTTAATCCAATTCCATATCATGAACACATCATATAGACCCTAAACAAGACTGAAATTAGTTTATTGAAAACATAATAATAATCTCCAAATTATTAAAATCAAAAGAATCAATTGAATTAAAACTTTCAATTCAATAATCAAAAGATAAAAATAATAAGAAAATTAAACTTACAAACCAATTCAATGTTCTAACCCAATCTCTTGGCGTCTTCATAAAGAATTCCCAAAATAACTAAATACAATCTTATCTAAGTATTTAATTTGAAAACTAAAAAAAATGAGAAAATAGAAGGAGAAAATAATGTCAAAAATGAAATGAACAATGTCTTAGCCTTTTCCTCAAGTTGGCCATCTAAATAAAATGTTCTTCCTTCTATTTATACTTTTCAAAATAACCTAGGGTCTAAAATAAGCTCTCAAAAACTTGGATAAAATTTAATGGCTGCTCAAAAGTAGTGCAGCGAGGTGCTGGGAGCCTGCTGCGAGTGCTGGGCACTAATGGTCATCCTATGGCACGCTACTGTATGCGCTAGGAATCTGCTGCAGACACTGGGACTACGTAGGCTGCAGGTAGCACTCAGCTACAAGGCGTTGAGTCTTGGTTATGAGGCACTAGATCTAGCTAGCTGCAGGTGGCTTTCGATTGCACGCGCTGGGAGGTCGTTGAGGCAAGTTGGCATAAGCTGCAGGCTATTGCAGGGCACTGGGGCATGAGTTGCTTGCTGCTGCACGATGACATTCCTCCTACCGTGTAGCATTTCACTGAATTTTTCATTTTCACTCCAAACTTCTGTTTTTAGGCCTAATTCCTGCAAAACAAGATTAAACATTCCTCAAAACTAAAAAGAGGAATAAAATAACATAATCTAACCTATGTGGACACAAATTAAACCCCTATGTGGACACAAATTAAACACAAAATGCCTAATTTAACACGAATAAAAACCATACAAATATGCCATAAACAATAATAAGTTATTCATTACCTAAAATTCCTTTCAATAGAACTCTTTTGTCTCTTGAGGCATTGTGGATGGAGGGGTAATGGAAGAAGGAATAGTAGAAGGTGATGAAGATATAGGACCAGTGGATGGAGTAATAGACGTGAGAGGAGGAGAAGATAAAGGGATCTGTATGGTGATGATCGAAAGGGTGAATGTGGGAGGTATAGAAGGAGAGATAGATGGTAACGAAGAAAAAGTAGTGGGAAGTGATACACTGGTGGTTGGAAGACCACCAATGGTAGTAGGCCCTCCTTGTAAGTGATGCCATTTCTAGGATGTCGATGTACTACTACTAGGAGTATCTCCAGGAGTCGACACATGTCTCGGAGTCGACATCTATATAATTTACTAATTTTAATAAATTCATTCATTATTTAATAGTAAATAAAAATTAAAAAAATAAAAACAAAATATGGCAAATTGATATAACGTAATTGCAGAATAACAATGTAAATATATAAAAAGATAAATTAATACACAAGTTAGAAATGGCTTCATTAAGATATAATGTAACATTGTAAATATAAAAATAATATTTATTTACATAATTTAGGAAAAAGATATACATAATCACTAAAATATAAATACATTTATTCAGAATCTATTTCTTTGAGCTCATCTTTGTCTATGTTTTCCTTAGATTTCTTGACATCCGAATCAAATTTGGGTTCATTTTCTATATCATTATCATCTTCGTCATCCATTTCAACCAATGACTTATTAGGATCATTTAGTTGTAGGAGCCTCATTATTATTAACTTTGAGCATAGGCTCATCAACTTTGTTGTTCTGAAATGGTTCTTCAGATGTTGTACCTATTTCATTACCCTCATTAATCTTTACGATTGATTTAGCTTTAATCTTCCAAACTGCCCACCAATCCGCTTTATCTCATTGTAGACTCGGATAGGAAACATAATACACTTGACAAGCTTGCATTGCTAGTATAAATGGCTTGTATTATTGAATCACCACCTATGGTTGACTTCAACAAGATTATATTGCTCATGAACTTTCATTCCCACATTTGGCATTAGATCAAACCATTTGCACTTAAATAAAATAGTCTTTTTAATTAGAAGTGTAAGGTATCTTAATTGCATTACATCCATTAATCGACCATAATAGTCAAATGCATTCTCACTATAATTGGAACCATTTATACATACCCCGCTAGTTATTGATGACCTATATGAACTTCACTTTTCAATATGGAACTTGTAATCATTTATGAAGTAAATAAGATGAGTCGTAACATACCATAATGGACCTTGGAAAGATCAAGAATGAATTGATTTGTAATTCCATTCGTAGGATTAGTGGCCTATGACAAAAATAAACATATAAATATGATGGTATAGGATATAAATCTAAGATTAATTTTTTAACTAACGGTACTACATTAAACTTACATATAAATGAAACCACTGCACAAATTCTGTCTCTAATTTTTTGTCTATATCAATTGTTGCTATATTCAGCACAGTTTGCTTCAATATATTAATGTATAAGCTTCATTCATAAGGAAAATAGTAAGTAAAATGGTAAGGAAACTTTACAAAATACACTTTATATGAGTTATTTTACTTAAGTTGTAACTTACTCAATGTATTTTACAACTTCAGAGCAATTCAAAAGAATGTAGGACTAAGTTGCCTTATATTCTTCATCTGTCATCAATCTCGTTTTAGGTCGACTGAACGATCTCCCTGGATGAGTGAATATTGATAAAGTACTAGGAATATTTGCTCCTTCAAGCATTCCACCATCATCATTTCGAGCTACTCTCCTATGCCTTGTATAGACATGGGGTTCAAAATAATAAGAGCAGAATGGTGAGGCTTCCTTAACTAAATATGCATTACAGATGGAGCCTTCAACATTTGCTGTATTTTTGACATTACGTTTCAAATGTCCATTAAATCTATAACAGATAAATATAATAGATTACAATATCTTGGTATAAATTAATGGATGTGATTATAAATATTAAAATAGTCAAATATTTTACCTCTTAAATGGATACATCTATCAGTACTGAATGGGACCTGCTATATGAGCTTCGTATGCAAGATATACTAGTAGATGCTCTATGGAGTCAAAGAAACTTGTAGGAAAAATGTGTTTTAGTTTACACAAGATCAGTGGAATGGTATTTTCAAGTCTCACCATGTCCTCTTCCCTAAGAAGTGTAAGTGAGTTCTTTGAAAAATAAATTTAACTTCGTCAATGTTTGCCAAACATCCCTGGGCAAAATTTCACGAAAAGCAATAGGAAGCAAGCATTGCACAAAAACGTAACAGTTATGGCTCTTTATCCTAAACAACCTTAGTTTTCGCAGATCAATGCATTGACCCATATTAGATACATACCCATCAGAATATTTCAGATCTTTCAGCCATTCACATAAGACTTATTTGCCCCACTTATTGAACACATATCTTGCCTTTGGATATTTTCCAAACACTTCGTCCATCTTTAACTCCTTATAGAGGCAAAACTATTTCAAGTCATGTCTGAATTTATCATTATCTTTGGTTTACCCTGGATGTCCATTACTGTGTTAAAGATATTTTCAAACACATTCTTCTCAATATGTATGACATCCAAATTATGTCTAATCATATTAGTTCTCCAATATGGCAAATGCCAAAATATATTTCGTTTCTTCCATCCACATCTGCTTTGCTTTGAAATTTAAGCATTCACACTATCAGCTCCTACTTTAGTCACTCTCATCAACTTCAAACTAGTTATTTCCTATAACAATTCAATTCCCAAATGTATTGGTATAGCAGATGTTTGAACAGCTCTGTTCTTTATGAAAGCTATTTTGTTCCATCTAAAAGGATGATCAAATGGTAAGAACTTATAATGGCAATCAAACCACAATTGCTTACCCCCTTTAGGAAGGGTGAAGGAATTTGTTAGTTCCTTACAATATGGACATGCAAGTCTTCCTTGAGCACTCCATCCAGACAATATATTGTATGTAGGGAAATCACTCACAGTCCACATTAGAGCAACTTGCATCTAAAAATTCTACTTTGTAAACGCATCATATGTTTCGACGCCTATATCCCACAATCGTAGTAATTTTGCAATGAGAGGTTGCAAAAATATATCTAACTTTTATTTTAGATTATTTGGTCTGGGGACTATTACAGACAAAAACATGTACTCCTTCATACATATCCCTAGAGGCAAATTATATAGCATCACTATAATTAGCCATGATGAGTATTACTATATAGATTGTCCAAAAGGTTGGAAGCCATCAATGCATAGCCCCAAACGGACATTGCAGATTTCAGAAGTAAAATCTGGATTCACCGAATTAAAATGCTTCTATGCTATAGAATCTAAACAGTGTTGCATCACCCCATCTTCCTCTTCATGTTTCGCATGCCATCTTATATGCTTTGCAGTTGCCTCAGTGGCATACAATCTCTACGATCTCAAAGTCAGAGGAAAGTAAAACATGATCTTATGTGGAATATTTGCAATATTTTTATTCGATGGACATGTACTCCCGAAGTCTTGGCTTATATCTTGGCCAATCACAAAACTTACATGCAATTAGATTATTATCTTCACCCTAGTAAAACATGCAATTATTCTTCCAATAATGAATTTTCTTGATTGGAAGGCCCAAACCTTGCATTAACTTTTTGGGACTATATAAACTATCCACCATTGTGTTATTTATAGGTAATGACTCGTTATACTATTGCAATATCTCATCATAACATCTTTTAGATAGATGGTGTTTTGATTTGATATTCAAAAGTCATGCCATTGTAGATAACTTAGACTATTTTCACAACCATACCATAATTCTTCGTTAGCTGCCTTTAACATATCATACAGTTTATGAGTGGTCGGATTTGGAGCTTCCTCTATTCCATCCCAATCAAAATCTGGCCGAGCGGCATCCATTAACATATAATGGTATGTAGTTGGAGGATAACTTTCCATATCTTCATCGCCTACTTCTGCTGCGGTTGAAGATCCAGACTCACTAACTTCACTGTGCAAATACCATTCATAGTACTCTGGTACAAAACTCTTCTCAGAATGTGCAACTTAACAATATCTGGTTCAAGAAAATTTTGATTTTGACATTTCTTATGGTTTCAAGGACATCGAACACTGGTCCCACTCATGCACTGTGGTTGAGATATCACGAATTGCATGAATTGGTCAAAACCTTCCAAGAATTTTATATTCAAATACCCATTTGTAAGTCTAGAATATATCCAATTCCTATTGGTCTTTTTAATTATTCCCTGTAAATTCCATAGTATTAATTTATTTTTTAAATCACAAAAAAAAATTAAATTTAAACTTATATGTTTAGTTTTAATTTTAATTAAATTCGTAACATCTAATTCTGCATCCTTATATCTCCCTCCCTATAAGGTAAAAACTTAACCCATTTAGAAATTCATTGCTGCATAACTATTACTGTTACATACTACATTCATACACCTGTTGAACTTTTAGCAACATCTCCCTACAGTTTTCCTAGTGCACCACATTTGAAAAATCCCAAATATTTAGAACATTATTTCAATGTGCACTAAGAGAACATGATGGAAAGCAATACTGAAATTTCAGATATTTATATGAAATAAGAATATACACAGACAATGAGATATCTAAACTGTCCACTTTAGACAATTCGATGTCCTCTCACCATTCGATGAGTAGGACATCAAATAGAGCTAATTCAAAATATATTAATCATTTTAATTAACAATATTTTTGGACATTTGATTGTCAAAGTCCAAAAATAAAGTTAAAATCATTTGAATATTTTTCTTAACAAAATGGTATAAATTTTTTTCCAAATAATAATTGCAACATCACAATATTAGAACATATAATCAAAATTAATAAAGTAAATTCACAGGATAAATGTAAAATTTTTTGAATACCCTACAAATTCCTAAATGCATTATGTTTTTTTCCATTTTTAACTGTTCGCAATTATATATATATATATATATATATATATATATATATATATATATATATATATATATATATATATATATATATATATATATATATATATATATATATATATACATATATATATATGTATATATATATATCTATGTATATATATATATGTATATATATATATATATATATATGTATGTATGTATGTATATATATATATATATATATATATACATATATATATATACATAGATATATATATATACATATATATATATGTATGTATATATATATACATATATATATATACATATATATATGTATGTATATATATATACATATATATGTATACATATATATATATACTTATATATATAGATATATATATATATATATATATAGATATATATATATATATATATATATA